>PVKA01004218.1:33996-101358 GCA_004027165.1 Ctenomys sociabilis
TTTTTTTTTTTTTTTTTTTTTTTTTTTTTTTTTTTTTTTTTTTTTTTTTTTTTTTTTTTTCACTTGCTTATCTCTGTGTCTCAGTTATTCTTCTGTCATTGCTGGGACAAATAACTGACACTCAGAATGGAGGGAGAAAAGGTTCATTTAGCTCACAGTTAGTGGAAGTTTCAGTCCATACACTGCTGGCTCCCAGGTAGAGTGGTGGGAGGAAGGTAGCAATCTTCATGGTGGTGGAAAAGAGCAAGAGCCCAAAGGAGAGGTGGCAGCAGCTCCAGCAGCGGGCTTCTCTTCCCACCTTACATTGTAATGCAAGTTCCCTGCCCCAGGGCGAGTGCAACGGCCACACCCACAGGACTCAATCGCAAACTCCAGAAGCCTCTGCATGGCTGCAGGAGGCTCCGGGAGGACACCTAGACACAAACCATAACACTCTGAAATGGGGAAAAAAAAAAACAAACAAAAACCTAAGAACTCTTTTCAACATTGTGTGACATTCAGATAAAAGCAGATGAAAGTTTTATATTTCTTTGACAAGTGTTTATTGATGGTGTGTTGCATTCATGTGCTGTACTATTTGATCAGAATGATATAGGAGGGGAAAAAAAGAGACAAGTTGAGTTGTATCACATACAGGTACAAATTCCCTATGATGAATGTGATCACTATATATACCTAAAATCTACCAATAAACTTTATTAGAATTTTAAAAAGAATCCTATGTGAAGAAATTATGAATTAGGAATCACCCAATTATGTTTGAAATCTTCAGAGGAGGCTTTATAAAACATTTTAAAAACGTCTTGAGAAAATGCATAATATATTCAGAGAACAGAAAAACATATCCATCATTTTCTTTCCAATGAGTAATTTATGGTCCCCAAAATACATTGCACAATTCCTTTTCATGCTACTAGTTCCTCTGATGATTTTAGAACTAGAGAAAGGAAACAAGTTATTGCATTGGAGAGAGATCACCCCACTGGGCCACAGCATATGAAATAATGGTTGTGATGTTATGAAGGAAGATAGCAGTACAAGAACGTAGGGAATCAAGGAGAAGCAGAAAAGTATGAAAAATCAATTGGAGTTAAAAGATCAGTAAAGAAAGGAAACACAGGGACGATTGCTCTGAAGCTTGGCTGTTAATAGCTCAATCCATGCTGCTCCTACAGGGTCCTCATCACACCAGGAGAAAGATGTAAAGGTTGGCAGTAAAGAATACCTAACTGATAAAAATCATTTTTGTCTTGTTACAAAAGAATATAATTGCTATTTCCATGACAACTAGAAAGGGCATAATGCTAACTAAGGGAATAAACCTAAAGAATAGTTTAGGTGAATATTAGAAAGTAACTGGTTGTGTCTAGCATAGGCGTTAATCAAATATGAATTGTATCCCAAACTCTGTGACTTAGCCAGGGAAGGACTTCAGAATCTCATCTATTTTTCTAATCTTTGGGGTTCTAAAATGCAAAATCACACCAATAACAGTATTTTGCATCATTAAGTAGTTATGATGATTCGATAAGTTTGTGAAGATGTGATGCATCCCGCAAGGTCTCATGTTGGAGGGGAGGCTACAAACCACGGGAGAGCAGGGAAGTTGCTGTGGCCACCCCCAGGAAATAATAGAAATGTGACCCTTGTAATTTTGAGAAAACTGTTCATAACATGCTATCTTGCCTGATGAAATCCACAGAAAACCTCAGGGTGCTAGAGAAAGCAGTTGTGTACTGTTCAGTGAGTACTAAAGGAATTAGGAAAGTTATCTGGGCTGCAGAACTCTGGTGCTGGATGAACCTTATTGCTGTAGGAATTGAGTGCTGGGGAGGCCATGCATGGTACGGGAGAAGGGCTGGGGAAGCTTCCCAGGCTGCAGGAGCCAGGACTGGAGAAGCTGCGTGCGCTGCAGGATCTGGGCACTGAAGCATCTGCACAGGAGACCATTGAGTAGAGCATGCTGAAACTGGAATGGAGATCCACCCCTTTCCTCTTTCACTAACTGTCTCTGCAGGACTCTGTAAGCAGAGCTAAATAGTGTCCCATAGAGGGAAGAAAACATAACTCAAGATCCCAAGTGAATTTCACAAATCAGGAAATGAAAAAAACAGATTTGGAACTTAGAGGCAGTGAAGTGATCATCCATGTATTGGGTAACCTAATTTCCTCTTTCGGATGCATCAAATATGAAATTTTACCTTATGGATTTTTATAGGTGTGAACGTCCAATAGAGGTAGGCCGTCTAGCTCCAGGAAGGACCACCTAGGACTGCTGACTGCCAAAGGCAGGGAAGGAATTTAAGCTTGCTTCCGAGCCTGTGCATTCTATCTGCTTCTCCCTCCCGTGAAAAAAAAAGATGGCTAAGCTTTTTCATCACATTCTGAGCCATAGTTTCGTCCACACTCCCTAGTATCTAGGGACACTGCCATTAGTAACAAAAACACCAATGCTTGTTTTTCTTTCAATTCTGGTGTTTTTATTTTTTTTCTTTCTATGCTGCTGTTGAGAGGAATCTGAATTTTCTGAGTGTGTCAGGTCATGCACCATGTGGCGGGGCAACAGGTGATAAGAATTTAAGGTGTGAAATTAGGGGAGGGGCAACAAAAGGATTGTGGAGGTCAGACTTCGTTTCATGAATATTTTATATTGTAAGAATTAGGTACTTGCTCAAACTGTAATAACTAATATTTGTTTCCCACTAGCTTTGTTTCCAGCATCTGTCTCCCTGTAGAATTTATAGAGGTGGGTTTTGATTTGCAGAATGGATCTAGGCACCTATATATTTGGTCACAGTACCAACAAACACCTTCAGACCACCATCTTAACCATCAGCATCTTGTTTTTGCATCTAAACTTCTAAACTGTTTATCTTTAAAAAGTATCTGTGGTCAGGCATGGCAGCATATAGCTATAATCCCAGCACTGGGGAGGCTGAGGCACAATGGTTCTCTGTGAGTTTGAGGTAAGCCTGGGCTACAAAGCAAGTTCAAGGCCAGCCCAAACTGCATGGTGAAACCCTCTCTCAAAAAACAAAGCTAAACAAAAATCATATGGCAACCATTATGAAGCAGAACATTTGAGTAGTGATTTGTACTTTTCAATAGAATTATTCATACAGCAATTTTACAATTGCTCACGGTTCAGTTGTCACATAACTGCTAAGTGATACCAGCTTTTACTCCCACTTTACATCTTAGGAAATTGTACTGGAAAGAGTGAGTGCACCTCCCAGAATTGCACAACTTTTAGACAGTAGAGTAGGGGCCTAGGTAAAGATAGTTTGGCTCTTGTTCCCACATTCTTGTGTTCATATTTGAATTATTTGTTTTCCTTTTTGTTAATATGTGTTTTCAGTACATTTCTATGTAGATCCCTTGTGAAGAATGGGTACATGTACACAATGCATTTCAATTCATTCTTCCTTCCTCCTCTCCCGGATATTTTTCAATTAGGTAAAGATACATATTTTTTAAATCCCGACACATAGTAGGTATTCCACACACATTGATCTTCTGAGCCCTGCGCCGTTCTTGTGTTAGCTACTTTCTGTGCACAGGAGGCGACCGGTTAATATCGCTTCTTTTCAGCTCCCACTGCTATGGTAATGCAAATTATTTAACATCTTGTTCTAAAAGGCCAAGATCCCAACTGAGATCGTCCGCGGGGCTCCTGCTATAATGAGCAAGACTTCTGGTGGTGGGAAGAGATATATTTTGATCCCTGTCTACAGAGTTACAAAGTTGTTTTACCATTTGTAATTTTCCTTTATTGGGAAACAAGATAAATTCACCCAAGTCTGTTCCTGCTGCTTAAACTTCTACATTTTTTAAAGTTCTTCTCAGGAAATGATACTCTAAAATCAGCATTTAGAACAGCAGGGTCAATTGTAATGGATGGATTCTGAGAGGGAAACCAAGAACATCTGATATTTTTTAAAGGGAATTTTCCAAACATATTTACTTCAGAGGACGAGCTGCTTTCATGGGGTGGCGTGGAAATCAATGTTCCTGCGCTGTGGTTGCCATTCTATATCTTAAACAGGCCCATATCTACTCAGTAGATATGGCCCGCCCCAAAGTGCCATTTACTGACAATACAGGACACTGGAATTAGTTTCTTACTAAGATTTAGAAAAGGGGTCATGTTTCTAGGTCATCTTCATGAGTGGTTCTGTTGTAGGCAGCTGAGTTAGAAATATTACTGGCAGTCAGACAGGGCTAGGTCCTCGAAAGGGCCAATATGGAAGACAAGACCCTTGCAACTGTGGGAGAGACACATACCTACTTCCTCTGAGGGCCAGACCTCAAGAGTAGACAAATACAGCCACATCCCTCCCTAGGAATGGGCCTCAGGGATTGATATTTCTAAATAGGTAGCAATCACTCTGAAAAAGCCAGAAAGAGTTCCTAACCCAACCCCCTACAGGAAGAGACCTTCTTCTGCATTCTTGTCTGCTTGCTACATGACTCGCTTCCCCATTTAGTCCTGGACTTAATCAATTTTATTTGAGCAATTGTGCTTGTAGTGTTATTTGCTGACCATAGTTTTGTCTCACTCCATGTGACATTTCCAATGTTTTCCATCTTAGACCCACCTTACCACTTGGTTTTGCCTAGAAAGCCCCTAGAAAAGGTAGGTTCCTGGGCAACCCTCTCAGGTGCCCTTCTATCTCTCTCCATCAGAAAGCTTTCTTTACCCCAAGAATATATAAATATTGTCTTCTCCTATTCTCCATTGTTCCTAAAATTCCTTCTCAGTTTTAGAGAACACAAATTTGCCCGCAGTATCTTTCAGTTTGGGCAATTCATTCCCCTATATCAGTTCTTGAGGTCGCCATGCAACATCCCCAAAGGTAGGGGTCCCACTGGGCACTGGGAAAGTTTCTTCTGTGTTCTCTTCCTTTTCACCACTTCTCCTTTTATTCAGGATGTCTTTCTTAAAAAATATTTGAAAGAGAAAAAACCAAGAATGATAAAGCATTTCAAAACAAGATGATAAAAAATTAACAATGGTTAACAAGTTGCATATTGTTCAAAGTAGTTGCTCAGATTGACAGATACAGTCATGTATGATTGATCAAACCATATAAACACTGTTTCTTCCTTTCAATGAACTAATAGAAATAAGTAGTACAGTTATCCTAGCTATGGTGTGTGTATGTGTGTGTGTCTGTGCATATGTGTATTTTTAATTTTCTTTTCCTTCTTTTCTACTTTCCCCCATCCCAATTGCTCTTTCCTTTTGAGCAGTTTCTTCTCACTTCACACTGTCTATTGTACCTTTGGGTTTTATTTCCTCTTTCACTATCTTACACTAGGGAGACAATATGATTTTGTATATGCAAGTCTGCTTTATTTTACTTGAGTATGGTCGCTAGTTACATCTATTTACCTATGAAAACCTTGAGGTAATCTTTCACTATAGCTGAGTACTGCTCTATTGTATAAAACTATCACATCTTCTTTATCCATTTATTGGTTGATGGGCATTTGGGTTATTTCTAAGATTTAGCTATGACAAATTGTGCTGCTATAAACGTGGGTACACAAATATTGCTGTGCTATGACGTTTTCAATTATTCTTTGACCCAGTTATTCAGCATCTTTAGGGGAAATACTTTATTTCTGAAAATCATCTCTGGGTATCACTCCACTTAATTCCTCCAGAATCTCTCCTCACTTTCACTCTTCTAGCCTACTAATACCAGTGGGACAATTCCTTCTGTTTAAAATTCTTAAAGGAATTTCTGTTTTGCTAGTTCAACATAACTGATAGAGAAAAAATTAATGTTGATTTTAAAGAGTCAAGTGCTTTGAAGGAAATAAATTAAAATAAAGCCCCTTAAATTTATCAATATCTCTTAAAAGCAAAGCTGTTTGAGCTTCTACCCAGAACACGAAAAGGAGATAAAAATAAGATCTGAGAGAAATGAATTTCAGGGAGAGGGAATTTTCTGCAAATCATGTTGGTAGTAGCTAGGATTAGAGACCTGGCATCAGAGGTGATGGTGGCTAAGTCAGGTAGAAATACAGAGCTAGGCCCTTGAAAGAGTCAGTGGAGAAGACACATTACAGTTGTGGGTGGAGGCTAGTTCCTTGAAGGCCAGACCTCAAGACAGACAGAATGACTACATCTACATACTTCCTGTAGGGATAAACAGTAATGATTGATATTCTAAATGGGTATCAATCATCTGGGAGGAGGACCAAGACCTTAACCTATCCCTTCTTGGAGAAGTCCTTGTTCTTTCTGTGCATGCCTACTGCAAGACTTTCTTTCCTATTTGACCAATATTAGCTAAGTGACCATACTTGTAATCTTAATTGATCATGGTTTTGTCTCATCTTGTTCCCACCTCATGATTTTCTAACATTGTGTAAGTGACTATACTTGTTTTTAGATTTTTTGATGGCATGGCAGAAAAGCAGAAGCAGAAGAAAGGGATGAAAAAGGCCTTTATTGCCATTGAGCAGGACACAGAGATGATCAATAGCGGAGAGATGGGGGCATCCTCTGGCCTGAGACAGGAGGGCTGAGACTTTTTCTGCTTCTGCTAGGGGCAGAGTTTGAGGGACAGGTTCAGTGACATGCAAGGAGCTGATTGGGGCTCTCTTGTATGTGCAGGAAAGGTATCTAGGAGTGGGGCAGGGAAGAAGATGCCACTGGGAAGGTAAGATGTTTTGGGAATTCAGCTGTGTTAAATCAGGGCCATGATAATTTAGCAGTTTAAACCGAGACTGGAACCTATCACCTTGATCTTACTGGTTGATGATAGTTTAGTCTCACCTCATGATTTCATATTTACCTCCTGAATGTTGCTGTACAAAGCCTTCCCTGTAAGTGGAGTCCACAGAAACTCACTTCTCAGGTCTCCCATGTCTCTTAGAAGTTATCTTTCCTTCAATAAATATTCTCCTGACCTGAGAAAGACCTTCCCGATAAGCATGGTGCCTTCTACAAACAACAGGAATCCATACTGCACTTAGCAAAAAAAGATCTGATGGTCATACAGAAACTTAGAACCTAGACTTTCAATCTCCATGATGTTGGAAGATCTGACCTGTGCTGACTGTGCTGACTACAACCCCCAACCCCAAACCGTAGACATATTCACCCTCTCCTACAGATATCCACGGATAGCACTCCAATTGCACCATGGATGGAATGAAATCTAGTCTTTCCCACAGTCTCAGTCTCAAGCTGTTTTCTAACCCACCAATAATTAACAAATATGTCCTACTCATAAATTCCATAGCTCCTCACAATTCATTCTTCAGTTTTGAGGAACATGAGCTGGACATATCAGACAACTAGCAGCTTGGGAGTTATAATATTTCCATTGTATTATCTATCTGGATTAGTTGGAGGCCCTATGTCATTATGGTATCAAGAGGATGAACTGAATATGTACTTTTAAAGAAGAACCAGAAGGAATCAGTTGTGAAAAACGCAGAGTATTGGGATGGGTGAGGAACCTTCCAAGCAATGTGGCAAGCTGAAAAATGAGCCCAGATGGACACCAATCGTTGGGGCCTGTGAGGGTTGCTTCCTCTGCCAAAAGGAGATTTTTGCAGACATGATAAAGCTGTGGATTTTCAGAGGAGGAGGACTTTCTTGGATTGTTCAAGTAGGACAAAAATTCAATCAAAAATATGTTTATAAGAGGGAAGTGGGAGATTTGATAGAAGAGAAAGTCACTGGGTAGAAGGAAAGGGACAAGTTAGAAAAGCTGTCATGCTGCTGACTTTGAAGATGGAGGTTGAAAACTGAGGAAGTGTTGTAAGTCAAAGAGTAGAGTGGCTGTGGGAAGCTGGAAAAGGAAGGGGCTGGACTGAGCCCTTTGCCCCGGGAGTCTGCAGCCTTGCCAGTCCCTTGATTGGGGCACAGTGAAGTTCTGCCTTCCAGGAGAGCAAGATAGTAGCTTTATGTTGTTTTTAAACAGCCAATTTCTGGTAATGTGTTACAAACAGCTCCAGAAACTAACACAATTTATTTTGAGCAACAGGATGAGTGTAATTGTTCACCAAATGAGAAATGGTGGGGAGCGAGTGGGCAGGACTGATGGATGAGGCCATATCAAAGCAATCCTGAGACATCATTCTTGAATTTGCTCACTTTAAGATCTGTGATCTATGACTAACTTAAATTGAAAGAATTTGTTGTCCTTAAATATATATTACTTGAAATATGTTGAGTTTTGGGATCTATTGGTTATTTTCATAACATATGTGATAGCTCAGTAATTATTTCCTTTTATGTATTTTGGTACAGGGTCTCTGTTACAGTTTGTGTCTAGTTGTCCCCCCAAAGCCTCAGATAGGTCATAGGACAGACACAGCTAGAGGAGCAGTGAGTGGCTTGAGGGGCAGGGCCAGAGGACCAGGGCAGAGCTTGAGGGGCAGGGGCAGGGAGGCATGAACCATTAAACTGGCTTGCCTGTGCTTTCTGAAAGATGCGGAAGGGTCATCCTGGACATGAAATTGCCCCAGCCTCTCCTTCAGTGCCTTGAAACCTCCAGTAACTGTGAGCTAAATAAACCTTTTTTTCCCTCATTTTGAGGATCAGGTATTTGTCTCAGCAACGAGAGAAGAGTTCCTAATACAGTCTCACTGTGCAGCTTGGACTTGTAGTGATCCTCTTGCTTTCAGGTGTGTGCCACCACACCTGTTCTCGTTTGCCAGCTCAGCATGCCTGGGCATGGGGCCAGCACGGTATGTGGTGCCCAGAATCAAACCCTGGGCCCTGAGCTTGCTCACGCAGGTACTTAGTGCCCTGAGCTGTCTCACTGACCCTAATACTATCTCTTAAGCAGTAGTTATTCTACTCCATTATCTCTCTTTTCCTTGTCTGGAATTCCTATTTTCTGTAATACTAGACTTTAGACATCATTCCACAGGCCACTGAGCCTGTTTACGTCTTTCGTTTTGTTTTGTTTTTAAAAAGGGCCTCATCATATAGTTCAGGCTGGGCTTGAACTCACTGTATAGCTCAGGCTTGCCTTAAACATGTGGCAATCTTGCTGTCTTAACCTCCTGTGGTCTGGATTACAATTGTGCATCACCATGCTAATTGTATTTCATATTTGTGTTTCTATATGTGAACTGGGTTATTTCTGTGTATTTGGTCTTCAGTTGCTTTGATAGTTTGCCTCTAAGAGCCCTTCTGATTTAATCACACGTATTGTATTTCTCAGTTCCAGGATAACCATTCGGGTTGTTTTCAGTTTTGATTTATATTCTAAAACATCCCATATCTGTATTCATATCTATCTTTTCCTACTAACTCTTCCATGTAGTTACAACACACACCTCAAATTGTTTGCTAATTCTAATATCTGATATGTATATGCATCTGATTTATTGACTGATTTTTTTAGAAGATGAGTCAATTTTTCTGCTTATTTATATGTACGAAATTGATATTTTGCATGATTCTGAATTAGGTTAAATTCTGAAAGATAATTTTTTTCTGTTTAAAAATGAAGTGACCTTTTATTTTTTATTTTATTTATTAGTGCATTCTTGCACTAAGCAATGATTACATTACATTACTCCCCATTTATCATGGGGAGTTGGTGCCTGTATGTAATTCATATTCTTCTCTTCATCCCTTCTCTCTCCTCTCCCTTTCTACTACTCCATTTCTTGGGCCTCTTTCCTTTTGCAAAAGATCTCTGGCCCTGTTTTCTACTGTTTATCTTTTCTTTTATTCTTTTTTTAAAAATCTTTTTGAAACAGGGTCACACTATGCAGTTCAGGCTGGACTTGAACTCACTTTGTAACTCAGGCTGGCCTCCTGCCTCAGCCTTCCAGGTGCTGGGATTACAGGTGCATGTCACCATGCTTAGCCTTGCTCTTTAATTTTTTTTTTTTGTAGTTTCTCATAAAAGAGAAATTGTGTGATATGTAAGTTGTAAGCTTGTGTCTCATTTATTTCACTTAGCATTAGGTTTCAGCAGGCATCTATTTTCCAACAAATGACTCAAGTTTACCCTTCTTCACGGCAAGTAGCACTGCATTTGATGTAAATACTGCATTTTCTTTATCCAATCATCTATTGATGGATATCTAGGACACTTCCAAGATTTAATATTATGAATTGTGCTCCTATAATTAAAACAACACTGAGATTACATTTTACTCAAGAAAGAATGACCATTATCAAGAATCAAATAGAAACAAACACTGATAAGGACATGGGGAAAAGGAATCCTCTACATTGTTGGTGGGAATGTAGACTATAAATTCATTCTACTCAGCTCTTCTCTTTCTAGATATCTTCCTGATTAAGTTAAAGATATCATATTAGACTGTTAATTTTCTTATAGAGGTAATTAAATACTGGAAGAGTAACTTGAGCCTATGTTTTGGTTTTATGACAGTAACAGAAATTAAATATTTCTCTCAGTCCCAAGATGTGGACTTCAATCTTCAGAATGATCATTAATACCACAAGCTGTTGACTTTCTAGGATATCAATGACAAGTCTTAGATTGAAAGCATTTAGTCAGGTATGATTTACACTTCAAACTGTCTCTCCCGCATTACCAGGCAGCTTCTGAAATTCTGGCTCAGTTTTCTGGTTTTCAAGTAGTTTTCTGTGAGATTCACTGGGCTCTCATTACACATATCCAGCCAAATTTGGGGTTGTATACACATATGGAGAACCCCTGCACCTGTGGTTTCATCCTTTTGTGCATCTAATCCATGCATGAAGCAAACTGAGTGCTGTCACAAGAACAGCCAGCTAGAGGCTGGGGATATAGCTCAGTGAATTAAAGCTCCTGCTTAGGCAAGCCTTGGCAAGTACAGGGACTAGCTTAGATCCCCAGCATCACATGCCATGCCAGCCCTGCACCCAGGGTGTGGCGTGAGTCTGGGTGTGGTAGCACAGGCCTATAATCCCGTCATTTGGGAGACTGAAAATAGGAGGATCACCATGAGTCTGAGCTGAAAAGTGAGAGTCTGTACCAAATACATAAACAAAACAACAAGTACAAAAAAAAAAGAACAGCCAACTAAATATGACCTCACCCAGTGTGTTTTAATTTTTCAAAGTATCATTCCAGTTCCAGTACCTTGTTTTAGTCAATTTAAATAAAGATATAGACATAGATATATTTGTTTGCTAGAGTTTTATAATTATCATTGACAGGAAACAATGCAGTGTAAACTTTTCTGCAGTGTTGCCACTAGAATTCCAGCAATCTGGATATTATACAAGAGCTCTCACACAGAGAGACAAAATTTGCTATTTATCAAAAGGAGAGATACAAACTAAGAAAGTGGATCCCTTTGTTCCACACGAAAATCACTCTTTGAAAATTTTGATCTATCTGCTTAGGGCTATCCCAAATCAACTACATCAGGGTATCTGGGGGTCAGACCCAGCAATAAGCATTTGGTACAATCCCTCACTTTCTTTTTTTGAAAGAAAGTGAACTTCAGAGGAGAAATAGATTCAGATTTTCTAGAACTCCTGTCACCTAGCTCAGAACCTTCTGCTCTTCCATGTTTGTAGTAGAATAATTATATTGTAGGCTGTACCTTTCTGTTTCTTCCAATTTGAATTTTTTTTCATATTGTCAGCCTGTTTCACATTCTTAGTTTTGATCACAGTTGGGTAAGCTCGGACTTTCCCATTTCTCTATCTATGTGTTAGAAACACCTACATGCTTCAGTAGCACACATGCCATTTGAGGTGACAGGCTTGAAGAATGATGGATATATTAGGGTTCCTCACTAACTTCCTATTACATGTTTACCACACACCGTCACTGGGCAAGATGTTAAACCTTCTTATTCCTTGTTCTTGCTTCTTCTTCTTGGAACTGTAGACAGGATCTCTGACTCTGAGGTTTCCAAATGATTTTTCCCCAACCAAGACCCAAGCCTTTATTGCACCACCATTTCTGTATCATAAATTTTCAGTTATACATATGAAGCCAACCTAAAATTTTAAGTAAGGATCTTTCATATAAAGGTGAGACTTTACTAAACATAAATGTGAGTAGTATAATGTATAAGCAGCTAGAACATAAACAAATTAAACTTTATTTACATTAGAACTCTGGTTTCAAGAGAGCAAACTTAAACAAATATTCAGTAGAAGTTCTTACCTTAGTTCATCTTTCATCATTTATCATTTTCTTTATTTATATTTTGGCGGAACCGGGGATTGAACTCAGGCCCTTCTGCTTGCTAGGGAAACACTTAGTCTACTGAGCCATCTCTCTGGCCCCCATTTATCATTTTCTGATACTATTCAAATCGCTTATCTTGTAAATTGCCTATTCCAAACATAACTAATTGGTAATAGCTTAGCCTTTTAAGGAAATCTTTCTTTTATAAAATCTATCTACTGAATATTAAGATAATTTTAGTATCTATTTTTAAAAAGACAGTGAGTTCACAGTATGGAATATTCCATTTTCTTAAACTTCAAATAACAAAATCCAGATACATGAAATATTAAACAATTATAAATGAAAGCAAAGTGATAGACATGAAATTGTAAACAATACTTCTGAAAACTGATCATATTTTCCTCTGAGTTACAATAGAAATAAGAGATAAATAATTTAACACAATTAGCAAATTTAAAACTACATACATATTTTTTAAGATTTAAAGCATACTTAAAGTTGCAGATCATATTTTAAAGGAAGCTGAGCCTGAGATGCAGACAGAGGGATTTGTCGGAGCACTCATTGTTACTGAATTTCTACTTTCTGCTGCTGTGACTCTACCTCAATATACAATCTCATGAGAGAGAGATGTAGGAGTTGGTACAATCAGAATCAAAACTAGTTGAGTAGATGGCCCACAGAATCCATCTAAGGGATATTATTATTACCAGAAGGAAAACAAATGGCTGTTGACATAAAAAGTCAAGGTATTTGAAGAATAAGTTCAAACAATTGGTATTATCTATACACAGCACTGAAAGTGTCCTAGGTCACCAACATCAATACTGCCCAGGAGTATGTTACAAAATCAGAATCTCAGACCTTTATTATTCTCAGATTCTTTACTATGGTAAAGCTAATGTGAATAGTATACATCTCAAAAAGTGAGATACAAAATAGGGGAAGAAATATACACTTATTTTGAATATAAAAAGATCAAAGAACTAATATGCCTTCAGTGGGGCATTTAGTAGCAGAAGACCAGAGGCAGTGGATATTGAAGATCTATGCAAGTCACAGGAATAAACTTACATGAACATTGATTCCAGTTTGGCCCTGTTTGAACTAAAATGCCTCTCTTCTCATGAGACTCAGTGTTTCCGCTTTGGTTAAGCTAGAAGGAAATGGAAAGCAATTCTAATTGAGTTGCAAAGGCCTAGCAATAGCAGTGATAACTCTAAATAAATATTAAATGCTAACTCAAATATTTGCAAGTAACAGGGATTTAAAATGAAAGCACATTTAGTTAATTAGTCAGGGTCTTAAATCCTGAGTTCTATCATACCTCATAAATGAGACTTGAATGAATTGTGAATTCGAGATGCAAGTTTCTGAACTCTTGCCTTCAGAGCAATAATCAGTGTTGTTCGCTGCAGTACAGAAACCAGGGCTTGGTGTTGCTAGTCTCCAGCCAGCTTTATGTAATATGATAATTTTCCTCTGATGAAATGGCTTTGGGTAAAAATTTATTTGCTCATAATTATGGTTTCTTGATTTCTGTTTTTCTTTCATCAACGATTTATTGAAAATATTTTATGTACACAGTAATGATGTGGATTCTAGGCATACCGAGCTGAAAAAAGAGCTCTTGATCCTGGCAAGGAGTAAGGAAGAAGAAAAGAAGCACCTACCCTGACAAAACAAAGTAGCCCTCAGTAGTAGTTTAAACAAGGAGTTATGGGACAGATCACAGACTGATGGAAGGTAAGACTAAAGGACCACAAAGAGCACACAAATATACTGAAGAAAGATACAATGCAGCACCCACTGGACTTCTCTGAATCTAGCCCAGGCCCACTGCGTGGCTCAGTCCGTGCACTGCACTCTCAGTACCCCTCCAAACCTCTGGAGCCAGCCCGAGCCCAGGTGTAGCAGAGCTTTCCTGATCACCAGTGCCCACTGGACCTCTCCAGATACAGCCCAGTCCCACCTCATAAGTAAGACCTTCTGAAGTGCTCTCTGGACCCCTCCACCCCTCCAGACCTAGGCCAAGCCCAGGCCCTGCAAGTGTGTGGGAGAGCTTCCCTGCAACCCTGTGCCCCAGCCCAGGGCTTGCACACAGGCATGGGGTGAAACTGCAGCTGAAGTCCCTGCAGAGAGATTAGGGGCCAGAACCACCCAGCTAATCCAGGAGCAGAACACCTTGCCCAAGGGGAAAAACAGGTTCACTCCCAAAAGCTGCAGCAGGAAGGAGCTGAGCACAGTAGCCAGACCCAAGCCAGGGGCAACTGTGTGAAATTAAACTTCGTAGATCTGCACCTAAATTTCAGTAGGTTATAAGTACACCAAAGCTCTACACCAAAGTCAGAGGTCAGTGCTATATGAAATGACAAAGACAAGGAGCAAAATGCAATCTCAGGCCTCAAGCCCAATCAGAATAAGTGCAGAGGACACTAGCTCAGCTGAAATGTCTGAATCAATAGTGTCTGAAGTAAAGAAACAACAGAAGAAAGGTACAGAAGAACTTAGATCAGAAATAACCTCTGAAATAAAAAAAAGAAATTTCTGAATTAATAACATCTGAAGTAAAAAATCAAATGCAGAAACATATGGTGGAAATCAGATCAGAAATAATCTTTTTAGTAAAAGAATTAATAACTACTTTGGAAAAAGACACTGATTAAAAAAATAGAGGAGAGTAGAAAAATGATCAATTCCTTGAATGAACAATACAGGAAAGAAATAGATTACATGAAGCAGAGGCAAAGAGATACAGAGGAACTTAAAATCTCCATCACAAGTTTGCAAAACCAGTTGAGTGAAAATGAAGGTAGTATCAGATCTTGAAGATGCCATTGCAGCTACTGAAAAGGTAAGAAAAAATCGCTTAAAAACAACTAGGATTCAGGGCAAAATAATTCATCACCTGCAAGATGATGTAACAATGAACAACGTGAGATTCATAGGCATCATTGAGAAAGGAGTCAATACAAATACTATAAAATATATGAGCAGAAGGAAGAGTATAAAACTTCCCAAATATGAGAAAACAATCTGACATTCAAGTAACTGAAGCATACAGAACGTCAAATAACTTCAAACCAATTAAAAACACTTGACTTATAATAGTCAAGATCCCAGAAATCCAGAACAAGAACAATGTACTGAAACCCTCTAGAGAAAAGAAACAGATCACATTTAAGGGAAAACCCATCAGAATTACAGCAGACTTCTCTTCACAGACCATGAAGGCAAGAAGAGCATGGAGCAGAGTACTTCAAGTCCTATATAAAAACAAATTCCAGCCCAGACTACTATATCATGCAAAACTCTCTTTCAAGTTTGATAGAGAAGTGAAATACTTCCTTGTTCCACAAGGAATAGCTAAAGAATTTCATGATGACAATGTCAAGCCTACATTAAGTACTAAAAGATGTTGTAGAGAGGGACCACAATGACCACAACTCCATGAACGAGAACAGAAGTAACCCACTCAACAAGGCAAACAATTAAACACAGGACAAAAAGCAGTAAACAACAGCAGGTAAATAACATGTCAATTGTAAGCCAATACATCTCAGTTATAACTATCAATGTAAGTGGACTCAATTCACCAATTAAGAGAAATAGACTGGCACAGTGGATTACGAACAAAACTCCAACAATATACTGTATATAAGAAACACATTTAACTGATAAAGCAATTCATAGGCTGAAATTCAAAGGATGGAAAAAAATACTACATGCCAAGCACCTCAGAAAAAAGCAGGAGCAGTAATCCTGTTCACAGTCATTCTCAATTTCAAACCAAGAATTATCAAATGAAATAAAGAAGGCCACTATATACTGGTTAGGAGATAAATTCAAGAAGAAGAGGTAACACTCATAAATATGTACGCACCAAACACAAGAGCACCCAACTATATAAGACGAATCTTAATGGACATGAAAAATCTAATACCTAATACCACAATCTTAACATGAGCCCTTAACACCCCTTTATCCCTAAAAGATAGGTCAAACAGACTAAAAATTAGGAAATAAGTAGCAGAACTGAACCAGAGCTTGGAACAAATGGACTTAATGGACATATACAGACTGTTCCACCCAATCACAGCTGAATACACATATTTTTCATCTGCACATGAGTCGTTTTCTAAAATAGACCACATACTAGTCCATAAGTCATGCTTAAGTATATGCAAGACAACAAAGATTTTCCCATGCATATTATCTGACCACAGTGCAATGAAACTGGAAATAAATAACAAAGGAAACCAAAAATCCCCATAAGTACATGGAAATTAAACAACACCCTACTCAGCAACCAATGGGTCATAGAAGAAATTAAGCAAGAAATTGAATATCTACAATTCAATGAAAATTAGAGCACAACTTATTGGAATTTATGGCATGCAATGAAAGCAGTTCTCAAAGGGAAATTTATAGTTGTGAACTCACGCATTAGCAAAACAGAATGGAAACAAATAAACACCCTGATGTTGCACCTCCAACAACTAGAAAAGGAAGAACAAATTAAATCTAAAGCTCAAACATGAGAAGCAATCATAAAGATTAGAGCAAAAATTAATTCAATTGAAATGAAGAAAATAGTGCAAAGAATTAATAAATCAAAAATCTGGTTCTTTGAAAGATTACATAAAATTGATAAGACCCGAGCTAACCTCTTCAAAAAGAGGAAAGAAAAAAAATCAAATATAAGCAATACAGAATGAAAAGGGTGTAACTACCACGGACCCAGCAGAAATTCAGAAGATTATTAATAGTTACTTCAAGAATATTTATGCTCACAGAATAGAAGACACAGAAGAAATGGACAGATTCCTCAAAAAGTACAAATTAAAAAAGTGAATCAAGAAGATATAACAATGCTCAATAGCCCAATAACAGCCAATGAAATATGAAATATCATAAAAAACTTACCAAGAAAGAAAAGTCCAGATCCTAAAGGATTCACAGTTGAATTCTACAAGAAATTTGCAGAAGATATAACTCCTCAAATTTTTCAATGAAATTGGAAAAGAAAGCAATGTTCCCAAAATCATTCCTGGAAGCAAGTATTATACTGATATCAAAACCAGGGAAAGACGCAAATAAAAAAGAGAACTACAGGTTAATCTCCCTCATGAACATAGATGCAAAAATCTTCAATAAAATCCTGCAAATAGAATACAGCAAATCATGAAGATTATACACCATGACCAGATAAGATTCATCCCAGGCATGCAAAGATGGCTCAATATTTGCAAATCTATAAATGTAATACACTATATTAATGGAGCAAAAACTAAAAATCATGTCATCATCTCAATTGATGCAGAAAGGCTGTAGACAAAGTCCAACACTCATTTATCTTCAAAGTCATAAAGAAAATTGGAATAATGCCCTCTACTTCAATCTGTAAAAGCCTTCTATGACAACCCAACAGTTAACATAATTCTAAATGGGGAAAAACTGAAATCTTTTATGCTCAGATCTCGTCCAAGACAAGGATGTCCTCTCTCACCACTCCTTTTCAATATAGTTCTAGAATCATTAGCTAGAGCCATTAGACAAGAGAGAGAAATAAAAGGAATAAGAATAGGTAAAGAAGAAGTTAAATTATCATTATATGCAGATGACATGATACTTTACTTGGAACACCCAATAAACTCCACCAAGAAGGTACTAGAATTGATACACAAATTCAGTAGCGTAGCAAGATACAAAGCCAATACCGAAAGTCAATAGCATTCCTTTACAAAGATAGCAAACACAGTGAGAGGGAAATTATAGAAACAATACATTTTACAATAGCATTGCAGAAAATGAAATACTGTGAAATTCATCTAACTAAAGAAGTCAAAGATCTTTTCAAGAAAAATTATAGTACTCTGAAAAAAGAGATAGAGGATTTCAGAAAATGTGAAGATATTCCCTGTTCCTGGATAGGTAGAGCCAACATTGTGAAGATGGCCATACTCCAAAAATTGCTGTACAGATTTAATACAATCCTTATCAAACTACCAACAGTATGTTTCCCAGACCTAAAGAAATTGCTCCTTAAATTTATTTGGAACCAGAGAAGACCAAGAATAGCAAAGGCAATCCTGGGCAAGAAATACAAGGCAGGAGGCATTACAATTCCTTACTTGAAATTATATTGCAAGGCTACTGCGATAAAATCAGCATGGTACTGGCAACAAAATAGATCTGAGGATCAATGGAATAGATTAGAAGATTTAGAAGCCTTTAAGAACATTCTCAGCTACCTTATTTTCAACAAAGTGGCTAAACATGCTCCTGGAAGAAAGATGGCTGCTTCAACAAATGGTGCTGAAAAAACTCACACTCTACATGCTGAAAACTAAAACTTGACCCAGTTCTATCACCATGCACTAAGCTAAAGTCAAAATGGATTAAAGATCTAAACATTAAAACAAAATCACTCAATCTCCTACAAGAGAAAGTAGGAGGAACTCTTGAAGATACAGGGGTAGGCAAAGAGTTCATGAACAAAAATCAAATCGCAAGGGTAATAGTTGAAAGAATTAACAACCGTGACGTCCTTTTATTGTGAAGTTCTTGCATGTCAAAAGGAATTAGCAATAAGTGAAAAACGACCCACAATTTTGAAAAAAATATCAACTAATAAGAACTCAGACAAAGGTCTGCTCTCTAGAATTTATAAAGAACTAAAAAACATTAGGGACCCAAAATTTTAGGACCCAATCCAGAAATGGGCATCTGAGATGAATACACACTTGTCAGAAGATGAAATTAAAGAAGCAAATAACTATATGAAAAAATGCTCCACATCGACCCAATCCAGAAATGGGCATCTGAGATGAATACACACTTGTCAGAAGATGAAATTAAAGAAGCAAATAACTATATGAAAAAATGCTCCACATCATTAGCCATCCATGAAATACAAATTAATACAACACTGAGATACCATCTTGCCCCAGAAGAATTGTTATCATGAACAAATCCACCAACAACAAATGTGGAAGAGGTTGTGTGGAAAAAAGGTACTTTTTCCACTGCTGGTGGGAATGTTTACTGGTGCAACCATTATGGAAATGAGTGTGGAGAATCCTTAAAAACCTAGGACTGGAAATCCCATTCAGATCAGCTATCCCTGTACGGGGAATTTTTTCAGAGGAACTGAAAAAGTCATATCATAGTGATACATGTGTACCTATGTTTATAGCAGCACAGTTTGTGATAGCCAAATGTTGGAAACAACTATGATGACTGTCACCTGAGGAATGGATGAAAAAGTCGTGGTATTTTACACAATGAAGTATTACTCAGCTATAAAGAATGATAATCTTGAAGCCTCTGTATTTAAGTGGATGCCTGAAGATATATTCATAAGGGAAATAAACGAGACCAACATGTGTAAATATCATATATCTCCCCCATTTAAGAACTCAAAAGAAAAAATAAAAATAGAAAGGTATAATACAATTAAAAGAAAAGCAAGAACTGGAGTATTAGACAGCAAGGAAAGGGCAAGGAGAAAAGCTCAGAAACATGACAGGGGCAAAGCCATACATTTATATGTACAAGATGGGTAGGACAATGATCCTGAGAATCTTCAGAAGGTTTTCAAAACTAGCAGTTAATTGGTAGGGTTCTCACCCTGACTGTTTATGTATGCTGCTACCTATGAACTAAGCAACTGCACTGAAGATAGCAATGTACAATAGTAGGATAATGCTTGGAATGCCTTTCAATTGGGTCTTCTAAATATGTACTGCTTATCATGACATACCAATTATTGCCATACTCTCAAGTAAATGTTTGTTTTTAAGAAAGAGTAATAAATGAAAATGAGAAACAAGAAAAAAAAGTCACAGGACTGTCCTGCTAGAATGCTGTATATAGTTAGATTTCTAAACTTCTGTGTAAAAATATGTAATTGTTTATTCCTATTTTTTAATTTTTTTCTTTGTATTCTGTAGGGATTTAAACATTAATATATTGATGCTTGATGGAAAATAGCTGTTCCATGTTATACCTAAGATGTTTGATATTCAGACAGAGAGGGAGGTTAAGCTCAATTGCCTATGTTGTATGGAGATAACAATAAGCTTCTCTTCTGGAGGGTTAACAACTTAAGCTTGTAGACCAAAACTTAGAGAAAAAGAAGGGCTGCAAGGACAGCCAACATTTTGGCCCTAGCCTTTCAAGGTCAGCAAAGACTCATAACATAGGAGAACCTATACTGTAATATCATGTAACTCAGTTATGTCCCAAATTTTCTGATCAAGGAGATTATGGGTGCACAAAGAAAGTGATCAGTGATGTAGAGTGTGCCTAAGGAGAGTCACATGTAAAGAAAACTTTCTATCAAGCTTTCATGGAGAGCAAATTGGTCCACCAATGGCCGTGACTCATCTGCATGGCTGACACTGACAAAGGATCTACAAATTGCTGTACAGGGTTTCAGGATAAATACTGAGTGGAGTTGACTGACCTTATTAGTTACAAAGCTACATTTCTTGCTATATAGGTCTTGCTTTATGTTGGTCTTAACCATCCAGCAGAAAAGTACAAAAACGAAGTATAAAAAGTAAAGCCATATTAATATGCTGAGCTGTAAAAGGCTCAAGTCAACAACTTCTGACATTTCTTGTCTTATGGAAAATGCACTACTATTATGGACTACTGGACTATTTTGGAATATTTTGCTGAATTCACACACCTATAATATTTAATGACAATGCAATACCCTTCTCTGACAAAACAAAAAAAAGGGGTACAAATGAAGGACAATTTTGTATCTGTATATTTAAAATAGTATAGATATGCAGCTAAATTCTCTTAATTCAATGAATAGAAAGATGTGTTCCAATACTGTTTTTGAACAGGATATCATGTCTTCATCTTGTACAATGAATAACCACTAAAACAGCAATATGGAAGGTATTAATTATTGAAACTGTCCTACTAATCAGCTTTGAAACTGTCTCATTGCGATTTGCTTCTCAAAATTATTAAAATAAATAAATAATAAAATAAAATAAGAAAGATGAAATGTACATAATCTTTATCATTGTACAAAGTGTTTTACATTTAGTATCTCATCTGATCCTATTTAGGGACCATGTAGTATAAATATTCATCGTATTTTGCAAACGAGGAACATAGACTTGACACTTCAATGAGAAACTAGGTTTTCTGATCCTATCATTCCACATAGTCCATCATTCATATAACTATTATGAGTAATAACATCAAAGAATAACACTTTGCAATATTTTGAGGTCTCCATCTGTGTACCTGTACAGGAAGTCTTGGGAATAACAGTCACCTGATGATTGATTGCTACGTTTAGTGGATGTGTTTATTTAGACAGAGTCCCTTCTCCCTCTGCTGCTCTTTGCCAAGCCCTCCAAATGCTGGCTGTTTCCATATGAACAAATGAACACCTTTTCATCTTCATCTAAAGACTTCTGAGTATTCGGCCTCCACTGTTAGAGTTATCATGTGCTTATTTTTAATTGCTATTTGCAGCACAAGATCCTACTATGTACAAAGTATTGTGGAAAAAACCAAATGCTTAGTATCCTAGCTTTAGGACTACTTCACACAAATCACACAAGAATTTCTCGTGATTAAAGGCTTAAGCATCCACAAGAGTAAAACCTCGGTGATTTCAGGGCGCACTACATGAGATGAATAACTGCCCTGAAGAGTGAAATGATGCACAAGCAACAACAGCCAGCTGGTGCTCAGCACTCACCACAGAGCAGGCACCATTCTAAGTTCTTTAGTTGACAATCTTTTTCTGTTCATTGTGAACCACTGCATAAACTGTTACTGTTACTTTTTATTCTCATTATTTTACATTGGAGAAATGAAGTTTCTGTAGAAGATAACTCATGTATCCAAAGTTAGTGAGAAGTCTTCCTCTATAGCTATAAATTGTAGGTTTTGGTCACTAGACTATACTGCTTGTCTACTATAGAGTTGACAACTTAGATTATCGGTTCTATATGCTATAGTTTTCATTAGTTCTTTTATTATGCCAATAAGTTGATATGCAATTATCAAGAATACATTTATGAGATAAGCACTTGACAGTTTCTTTGAAAAGAAACATGGAATTCAGAGATACCTGAATAGCCATAGATACTATAACTAGGCAGGAAGGGTAAGTGTGTAAGAGCTTAGCTTAGTGGTTAGAGGTACAGGTGCAGGATTTACACTGCCTGTCATTTAGTAACTCTCTGTCATTAATTACTTAATTTCTTTACCTCTAAATTGAAAGTAGTGATAATATTAGAATTTATGACTAAGTGTGTCAATATTTATAAATTCTTATATAGAGGAAGTACAAATATTTGGATAAAATATAATATAGAAATACAAGTTTGCTAGCATGATTCAAGTGAGGACCTGGTAAATTCTTAATGTGTGATTTAGAAAACTTTTCTTGATAGAAATACTTCAGGCAGCCTGCACATCACTCTTAGAAAGATTCAGCCCTATAACTCACTGTACAGGGGTCTGGATGATTCATAGTGCCTAAACTGTATGCAAACCTTATTAGCTTCCAACATTAATGGAAATGCAAGGATTCTTGGCTTTTGACTAAGGAGCGAAAATTCAGGGTTTAACATATAACAGACATAATTACAATAAGGCATGTAAAAATGATTTGACATACTTATTGGAGTAAAGAGTATCTGCTATCAACTGCCATCGGTGCTCATATCCCAAACAAAGTTTTAGGGTAAAGACACTGGCTATTTTTTTTCCTTTAGCTGTGAAGAAGGAAAGAATATACCACAGAGATACATAGGATCCTAACAATCTGGCCCCATATCTTTCAGAGAACCAGTGACAATGGGTTACAAAGACAAGCCAGGGCAGCCTTCAGAGGTCAACTTTATTGTTTCTTTAAATTTAAGGAACTTAACAGAAGAATCAGAGGTCAGCTGTAGATAGCAGTCCAGTCAGTCTTCTGGAAAAGGTAACAGAGATCAGCAGATAGCAGAAAATGCTGTCTTTCCATATGACCCCAATACTGATTTTTAACACATTATATGTGGTCATATGCTTTGAATAGTTGGGCATCTAATTTGTTTTAAGCATTAGGAATGCAGTAGTGAGGACAAAACACAACTGGGTTCATCTTGTAGGGGCCAACTAAATAATTAGGCTGCAAACTGTGATCAAATCAGTCAGAGGGGACTTCACAGCACAAAGTCAAAAATAATGTAGGAGAGCAAAATGGTGTTAGTCTAAAAAAAAGATGTATACTAATGCCCCATGATAAATGTAATCATAATACTGCAAACATGTACTAATTTAAAAAAGAGATTTGACTACAGAGTTAATATGAAATTTATTAAAACAATATTAACACAGCTATTTACAAAGAAAGAGAGGAAATATAAGTTTTAATAGCAATATATAATTTAAGCAAACATGTATGATTTTCTACCACAGAAATGCTTGCAATACTCAGTGTAAACTCTGACACTTACTTGTATAGTCAGATATTCTAGCTGCTCACAAAGTTTTTCTTGTTACACTACTTATTGATAAATACAGAAAAGGTCTCTTAATCAGCAATGACAAGAAATAAAGCATGCACCATTTCATCTTTCAGAAAACCATTTTCCATCTGGCTAGCCTCTCCCTTTATATTACTCCTGTGGTTACAAGAAATATATATATTCTCATTCTTTCAATTTCTTGTGTTGCTTAGAAGGAAATTTTCAGCAGAGTATTTTCATTCTTGAAATACACATGCCCATAAATATGATTTAACCTACATTTTTATAACTGAAGTATGTCAACGTAATTAAAACTTCCTAATTTTAATTTCCATGGAGCTTACAGTCTAGCTGGGACCAATTATAATGGTCATCCCCTTAGGCCTTGGTAAAAATTTCTTTTAATATCATCCCCAAAGCCTCTAAAATGGGTCAGTGCAGGAATTAATGGGTGATCCCAAGGGTATGCCATATATTAGGATAAATTATCAATGCTTCTATTTCCCCTTCCTACTTACTTGCCGGACAGGTCTCTACATGATATGGAAGCAAACAGCAGAGCCCTAACCCAGGATAGCAGTTTAGAAGGCCCCCAAGTTGATGCTGAGCTTGTGCATTCTAACAGTATTAACCCTATGCTAGCATATAGGACTTGACTTGTTACATCACTGGGGAACTCAACAACTGAAATGAAATCTTGTCTCTCTTTTTTCTTTTCTTTCTTCTTCTTTATAAAGATCTTTCTGAGACAGGTTCTTGCTCCACAGCTTATCTGGCCTTGAGCTCAGTCTGTAGCCCAGGCCAGGTTTTAAACTCTCAAGGATTATGTTGGAAGGTGTTTCTTTCCCGCACTGTCTTCTTTTTTTAATGAATCTGCATCAAAAGATAAGTCTCTTGAGTGTCTTGGTAGAGAAATAGAGTTTGGTCTTCATCAGCAGTCGCCTGAGGTCCCTTCTTTTAGAAATAACCGAGGTTTATGTTTAGGCTGTGCACAGACTACTTCCCCCAGCACACTCTCACCTCTTCTTTCCAAGTTTACATGTGTAGTGAGACACACAACATAAGATTCACAAGGAGCATCCCAGCCCCAACCCCACACTTGACCCACAAGAAACCCTAAGATGTAAGCTTATTTCTATGACCAAAAGCACTTTCTAGGGGAAAAATTACATTTTTAAAAAATCAGAGCTATCATAAGACAGACTCGCCATCTATTACAAATAATAGGCAATGTCATAGACATTCTAATACTTATGAAGACTTAAGAAGCAAGTTAGAGTTTAGAGAAAAATATTGTCCGTTTATTTAAACTTTTCCAGAATGTCTGTCAATTTCTCAAGACCAGAGCCTGTGAATTTAATCCTTATATGAAAATACCCTTCTCAGAGGTATGATGACTTGCTTCTTATATTCTGAGGGAATAATACAAAGAGGAGGAAATAATTTAAAAATCATTCCTATAACCATAGATTTGTCTGCGGTGTGTTAAAATATCCTCCTGCTTGAAAGGGAGAGAACATATTTCAAACATTTCTCTACATTAAGCCCACATATACCCTCTGTGTCATGAATAACCCATTGGTCCTAATTAATACCTCTTTTGTTATTCCAGAATCTTTGGAATCCTGATCTTGATTGGGTCTAGAATTCCTGCTGTCTCATGATCTCAAGATTTTATTTTTATTTCTAACAAAGACCAACATAATATATGATGGTACATTTCCTACACTTCCAAATTCTTGTTTCTCACCAGAGTTGTTTCATCTCTGCAGGAGCCACTGTGTTCATTTGCTATACATTGCTCTGCAACAGTAGCTGCGTGCTCAGACCCTCACCTCAATTCCTTAAGCCTTGGACTTTCCCGAGAGTTCTCCCTGGCTCCACATTTGTTCTTATTGGTGGACAGAATTATGGACTGAGGGCCTGGGAGATGGCTCAGTGGAATAAGCACTTCTCTGGCAAGTGCAAGGGCCTGAGTTCAATCCCTGGTTCTGGAAGAAGAAAAAAGAATTATGGAGTGAATATGCTCTTCCTCTTGCTTCTCTAATTTGGCTCTTTGAGTCCAGTTTGTATACCTGCATAAGCAGAAGTTCCTTGTTCAAAGATTATTATTCCTAGTATTCTTTATTTAAAAAAAATAATTTTATTTTATTTTCAGGAATGAAAACAAAAGCAAAAACAAATAGCAGAAACAAAGACAGAAACAAGATAGCATACAACAGTAGATATGTTACAGACTTTCAAAACAAGAATAGCAAATTAACAATAGTTGTTTTATTATCTATTTTTATCAAGTCTGTTGCTCAGATTAACAGATATAGCTATGAGAAAATGAACAAATAATTAAATATTAATGCTTGTTTTTAATAAACCTTAATTTTTTCTTCTCTTTTTTACTTTTTAAAAATTATTTTAAAGGGACTATAATAATATAATAATATTATTCCTTGACCTTATAACAATATTATTATTCCTTGACCCTCAGAAACTTCTCCATTCTGCTTGCAGAAGAAATGGTCCTTGCACAGCGTTATCTATCCCAACTGTACTGTCTATACACACACATCCTGATTTTTTCTTTCTACAACCCTTCCTTTGTCTACACCTGTCAAAAGTGGGCACTCCATTGACATTCAACTACCTTAGGTTCTTGAACTCGACACCACAATCCAACACAGTCCAGCATTCTGCAACCATAGGGAGTTATTCAAACAAATTGTCGACCATATCCATTTACAGCTCAGCTTAATATTATGGGCTCACGATGTATACTTCATTTTTATACATTTATGCTTTTCTGCTGGATGGTTAAGACCTAGGTAGATCCAAACTTATATACCAACACATTTCTATGAGAGGCAAGATCTGCACTAATGGTGGTTGGACAGGATATTATGTCGGCTTTTAGTGCTATGGTCATCCACTAGGTAAATAATTATTGAATCTTTGATATAATTCAGCTAAAAAAAACCCTGTAAATATAATTTCGTGTATGCACCTTGTACAGTACCAAAACGTTATGAAAACAGTTTGCAATGTATTAATTCATCGACTCTGTATGGTTAAGGTGTCTTGAAACTGTCTGATTGACATTTGTATTTTAATAAAATAAAAATAAATGAAAAAAAAAAAAAGAAAAGAAATGGTCCTCGCGTCTACATTTCTTTATCTGTGGCACAGAAATCTGATCACTTTCACTTTACAAATCCACTGTTTCCTTTGATGTCTCTCACTACCCTTTTGAAAAGGCCAGTTGGGATTTTAACAGTTCAGTGTGTTTCTCAATGCGCTGCTTAATTTGACTGATTTCTCCTTGCCTGTGTATATAGCCAGTGTATGTGCTGAGTCTGAATATCTGTCTTCCTTTCTTTTTCTATTTCTCACACTTTACCTGCTAAATCAAAACTTTCGGAGGATTTCTTTATTCTTCAACCTTCTGATAATTTTCTTACAAAATGCGAACAACGTACTTGTGTTGCAATCTTCCTTCTTGCCGGTGCTAGTTGGCCTTCTGCTCATCAGCAATTCTAACTAGAGTCACTGTGTTGGATAACACACCACTTATTCTCTTCATAGCAATTTACTTTTTTTATAAATGCACTCAATTTTCCTTTGTCTCACTGTAGGGAGACAGTACAGCTTTGGTATAGTAATGACTTACATTCTTGTTTAGCTTTATTGATGAACTCCTGAAAAGAACTGCGCCGGAACGCATCCTCGGGGATCTGAGTCCCCTTAAGCCTATGCTGTTATCAAGACTTAGCAATAAATTGGTCCCTCAGAACATAGCTGGAGACAGAAGAAAAAAGACAAAAAGATTTTGGTAAAAAAAAATACATCAATCCTAAAGTCAAAAACTTTTCCATTGGAATTCTGACAACACTGAAATGGGTCTTCCCGGATCTTGGAAATGAATGTGTACACTGGTGCTACAATAAGCAGAAGGATGTCAGAAAACATATTTTCGCAAAAGCTACCTTTCCCCTTCTGGGCTAACAATTAGATTACATTTCTTAGTCTCTTTGCAGCTTGAGAAGTCTGTCAAGTGGTATCTGAGTAATCCTAGCATGGCTCACACCCAGGGGCCTGGCTCATTAAAACACTGAAGTGTGACCCTCTGTGTGCTCCTTTTCTCTCCCTGCCACTCAAATCAGGGTGTTGCAGAGTGGTAGAAAGCCAGTTGGGCTGCGCAACAGGATGGTTCTGAGTTCCTCAGGGACTCTGTGGAGCAGAACTAACTTTCCCTCTGTCTTCATGTCCTACGAGATTTCCTATGAATAAAAAGTAGGAATCTATTTTTTTTAAAAAAGACACAGATATGGAAGTTATGGCCTGACCTAAATAAGGCAATATATAAAGATTAATACAAGAGAAGACTTTTTTTTCTGTATCAAAATTGGATTTTAGTCATCATTGCAGAAATCTTCTGGCTGAAAGCTCCAGCAGCAGTATCCATAAATGAAAGCCACTTAAAGGTAAAGAAAGTTTCTGGCCTCTTTAAAAAATATCTTATTTCTTTACCTACTGAGAGAAATAACAAGTGATAGCTCATGTTTCTTTTTCTCTTGGAATATTTCTTTTCTTTTTCTTAATTACTGCATTTGGTGCCTCTTGTTTTAAGCTTTTTTGCTGTGTTAACCCTATTTATGTAGGAGTTACCCAAGCAAACTAAACATGTAACATTGAATGTCACTGCATATTGAGAAATAAGAAAAAACAAAGAAAATATCTCTGCTTCTCTAATGGTACATATTGATTCTAAAAAATTAATACTGACTCCTCTCCTGATAATGTTTAAAATGAGCACCACTGAATCCGTGGTAGGTTATGACGATGTTCAAAAGGCATTGACTTGGAAAAGAACTGGGAAATATTGTATTACAGTCCTCAAAAGAGTTTTTCCTTATACAAGACTGATTCCAAAGATTTACTTTGGATCTATACCAAATATAATAATGATCTAGCTTCCTTGATTTAGAGTCAGACAAAACAATAGTTAAAAAAATAGTTTGTATACTCTGTATCATAAAGTTTTTGTCTCATGAAAATATATAAGGTGTACTTTTTTTCTGAGCATACCACAGCAGAGCAGTAACCATCCACAGTTCTGTTTTCCCACTGCTAAATTCTGAAAAGAGCAATGTATGAATGGATGATAAGATAATCAGGATGATATGTTTATTCCCCGAGATTTGTTCTCAAGCTCCAGTATGGAGCTCTGCTAGTAGTAAGGTAACATAGAGTGTGTAGAATGCCTAAGAATGCTTGGGTTAAGACTAGACAGTCTTAAATTTTCTCCTTCCCAATATGATTTGCTTTCTTTCCAATATTTATCTCAGTAAGAATGAGGAAGTAGATGCAAAAGAATTGAAATAAAACCTACCACAACCCTGTTCTAACATTGTAAACTTCTAAGTCCCAGCTCTGATGCAATATTTTAAAGAGAACTTAAAGCATTCTTCACAGAATCAAGCCTCACTAGGAATGAAATTATTGGGGAGAGGGCTCAGTGGAATAAGCACTTCCTTGAACCAATAGATAAATTGCATAGTGGTAGGAATCTTTTGTCAAAGTAGCTGAGCTATTGAAAAGAGAAGAAGAGATTTAGAGAAGCAAAAACCATCTTGAATGTTGTCAGACCCAGGTTTCAACTTAGTTTCCCCAAAGGAGAAACAGTTTGAGCAGCATTTTAGTACCAGTTTAAAAAATAGTATAGAAATTTGAACAGAATCATAGATAAAGCATAAAATGAGGAAACACATGATCTGATTTATTGAATATTATAATCTTTTTCAAAAGTTTTTGAGTGCTTTTAAATTATTATTTTCGATCCTTGGTTTCCTAAATGCTCCCATGCAGGACTACAAGTATGCTTTTATGGATTTCATGTCAAAATAATTGTAGATTATCTTTACAATTGACTGGATATTATTTTCCACATCTTGAACGATAACCCACTGTTTTAGCTCTACTGATAAATACTGGCAATTCATAGAGTTTCACTAACAGTGTTTTATTTACTTATTTATTTGTTTGTTTGTTTGTTTATTTATTTATTCATTTATTGTGTTACCGGGGATTGAACTCAGGACCTTTCACTTACCATACACTTAATTCTACTGAGGTGTCTCCCCGGCCCAAGTGTTCCATTTAAAAATGATTTTTTAAAAAATTTTTATTTTTAACTGATGTGTAAAGCCATGAAGGTTGCACCTAGGGGCTGGGGAGATAGCTCAGCAGTCTAAATGCCTGCCTGGCAAGCGCAAGGTCCAGGGTTCAATCATGGGCAGCACGTGCCAAACCGTCTCTGGGCGTGGTGGCTTGTGCCTGTACTCCCAGTGCTGGAGAGGCTGAGACAGGCGAATCAATGCAAGTCTGAGCTGCACAGCGAGACACTGTACTAAATAAATAAGTAAATAAATAAACAATTAAAAATAATAATAAAATTTTTACATCATCACGAGGCACTGCGTGACCCCTAAAACATGTAGACATTAGCTAATATGTAAATCAGGTTAATGATGATTTGGATCAAAAGTGATCCCAAAACGTTCATGTGTTCAAAGGTTGGGACCTTGGAAAGTGATTAGATCACTGAGTACTAAATTCAATTCAAGAGTTCATAGCTAAGTGTGCACTTAAAAGACGGGGTGTGGCCGGAGTAAGCAGGTCACATGGAAGGCTCCCTTCTTGACTGCACCCTTTTCCCTCTCTCTCTGACTCCTTTTCTCTCTGTGTCTCATTCGTAAGGTAAGCAGCTTTTCTCTACCACATTGTTTTCTCCACAGAACCAGTTTACTGTGGTCTCAAGCCTCAGAAATTGTGAATGGAAATGAACTTTTCTTCTGAAAATCATGTCTCTAGGTGTTTGTCACAGTGACGGAATTACAACACAAGGGCAAATCTAATTTTAAAGTTGTGTCACCAAACTGTAAGATAAAGCTGTAGGTGTCATGAGGGTACATCAACTGAATCTCTAGGCTTGTCATATGAGTTCCTTGTGGCTGTGTTGGCACAATTTTATTGTTACTGAGATCAAATTACATGCTCCTGAAGTAGTAACATGGGAAGTAGTAATTTTATTCAATCAATTTTTCAAAGAAAATGTTTTTATGGGTACAGTTTAGCTATACACAATGATCACATTCATCATAGGGAATTTCTACCTGCTCGTGATAAAGCTCAATTATTTTTTCCACACTCCCTAACTTCTCTTCAACCCCTCTTGCCTCCTTATTCATAAAAGCATTGTTTCTATTTTTCCCTTCTTTTATTTGCTTCTTTTCTTTCCTTCTCCCCTCTCCTTTCTTTCCCTTCCCACTGAACATTTTCTTCCTACTTCACAATTTCTATTATACATTTGGTGCTCATTTTCACTTTCAGTTTCTCACATCAGAGAAACAATGCATTGATTTATGTGTGTCTAATTTACTTCACTGAAGATTATGGTCTTCAGTGCCTTCATTTACCTAGAAATGTCTCAAAAATGGGTATGCCTATATCAGTGTAGTACGATCCATTTAATTCTTTCAGCAAGATACAGAGAAAGGGGAATAGGTAGGTCAAATGGGACCTTTATTCTTAGTTTTCTGAGGAACCTACGCATAATTTCCACAGCTGCACCAGTCTACTCCCACTAATAACAGAGAAAGGTTGCTTTGTCCCTGCAGCCCTGTCAACTTTTGTCATTGCTTGATATCTTAAGAAGAGCTATTCCTTCTAGGGTGAGAGGGAATCTCCGAGTTATTTTAATTTGTATTTCATGAATAACAAATGATGTTGAACATCTTTTCATATATTTATTCACCATTTCCATTTCTTCATCTGAGAAGTATGTATCTAAAGGATGCTCATTTTTGGATTGGGTCTTTAAATTTGGGTCTGTCTTTTATTCTACTTCTTTATATATTTCTACATTTCTTAATTACTAAACTCTTAATAATTTCTACATAGTTCATCTGAGAAACAGCTGGAAAAAATGTCTTCCCATACATTGGGTTGTTTCTTCACTCGGGGTTTCTTCTTGCTGTGCTTTTTAACAAGATGAGATCCCAGATGTTGATTCTGTGCACTTAGGGTTTTGCTCATAAAGTCTTTGTCTACAACACTGTCTTCAAGAGCTCTGTTTTTATCATCTAGCAAATTAGGATTTCTGTTTGAATATTAGGTCTTCAAACTATTTACACATTAGTGCAGGGTGAAATGTATGGTTCTAATTTTAATCATTGCATATAAAAAGCCAGGTTTTCTAGAACCACCCATTAAAGAGGCTGTATTTCTTCTCATAAATGTGTTTGGCACCTTTGTGCAAGATAAGTAAGTTAAGTATGTCTGGAGTTGGCTCTGCATCATCTAATCTGTTCATTGATCCTTGGGTCTCTTCTTTATGCCAGTATCATTTGGTTTTTATCCCAGTAGCTTTGTGGTATAATTTCGTGTCTGGGATTATAATGCCCTCTGCCTTGCCTTTGTTGCCCAGAAATTGCCTTCGTTATTTTAGGTCTCTTCTGGTTCCATATTAGTTTTAGGATTGTTTTCTCTAATTCGGTGCACTATTGGAATTTTGATTAGGATTACATCAAATCTGCATAAAAGTTTTGGAAGTCTGGCCATTTTCACTCTATTTGTTCTTCCTGTCCAAGAGCAAAGAATAATTTTCCATTTTCTGATATTCTCTGCAAAGATTTCAAAATAGAGGTCTTCCTCATCTTTTGTTAAGTTGATTCGTAGGTATTTCATTTTTTTGTGTGGTATTGTGAAAGACATTGTTTCTCTAATTTCTTTTTCAGTGACTTTGTTGTTTGTGTACAGGAATGCCATTTATTTTTGAATGTTGACTGTCGCCAGCTACACTACTGAAATTGGTTATTAAATCTAGAAGTCTTATGGTGGAGTTTTGGAATCTTCTCTGTAAAGTATCATGTCATCTGTAAATAATTATAACTTCAGTTCTTCTTTTACTATTGTTATTTCCATTCATATCTTGCTGTTGTGGCTAATGTTTCCAGAACTATACTGAATAAGAGTAGTGAGACAGTAGGCATTTTTTTTTTGTTTTGTTTCTGATTTTAGAGTGAAAGTTTTCAGGATTTTTTTCATATATTGTGATTTTGGCTGTTGGTTTGCCATACATAGTTTTTATCAGCTTGAGGTAAAACTATGTATTCCAATGTTTGGTAAAGTCTTTTTCTCATGAATGGTTGTTGAATTTTGTCAAATGTTTTTTCTACATCTATTGAGATGCTCCTTAGCATGTCAATCTTACCATTGGAAGAAAATTAAAATGGGTGAAAAATAAAGAAATAGGAGACAATGAAGAGTAAGCAAGGCTGGAGGTAGAGGGAAGAGCAAGCAAGTTTTGTGGATCTGGTGAAGAAGGCGGGAGAGAACGAGAGAAGAAAAAATTAAAAAAAAAAAAAAAAAACAGAACAGAGCAACAAGCCCCAAAAGCTTTGTTCACACTCATATAAAAATAAGAATAAGCAATGAGGAGAAAACAGAACCAAAAAACTAAGAGGAAAAAAAACCAAGGTCCACTTTGAGGTGTGTCTCTGCAGTCACTGGTGGATATCAGGGGCAGAGTCCAGATGTGTATTGATTCATTCCAGCAAGCCAGCAGTAGCTTCATGTTGGGGTAGTGGGTGATCCAGTGAGCCTGCACCTTTCATGTCTCTGAGAGTCAGGGTGGTTTCTGGCTGTGGGGGAGGGGAGAAGCCCTTCAGCCTGCAGCAGTCGGTGTGCCTTCTTGGGGCTTTAACTCACCTGGGGGCGCCCCGATGGGGCCAGCAGTTGTTTTGAGTTGTGAGCTTAGCTGGACCCTCTGTAAGTGGTCTCCTGGGCAGTTGCCCTCTCCTATGTTATGTCCCAACCCCAGTGGCACTCACCAGCCCCTGCAGCCCTCCACACCAGCTACTCCCTTCTGCTGGTGTGTCTCTCTGTGGAGGCACTCAAGGTGGCCAGTAGTGTGGTTCTGTAGGTTTGAACTGCTTCCTGCTGTGCAGGGAGCCTGGGCTCAGGGAGAAGGCCCTGCCTGCCTCCCCTGCTGCACTAAAGTTTCTCTTTCAACTTCCCCTGAGGGCTTCAGTTCTCACTCCAGATCCTTCCTGAAGCCAGGGGACCACTTCTCTCCTCCTTCTCTTCCTCACATACATGATTGTACTCCAGTGTCTGGACAGCAAATCCCAGAGAGGCTCTTTGTCTTCTGCTCATCACTCAGCCACCTTCCTGGCAGTCCCCTGAATCATTTTTTAAAATTAATTTTATTGGGAAACAAATAACAATGAGACAGTTTCAAAACTGATTAGTAGGACAGTTTCAATAATTAATACATTGCATATTGTTGTCTTCATAGTGGTTATTCATAGTAGAAGATGCAGCCATGATATCCTGTCCAAACACTATTAGTATAAATCTTACCTCTCTTTAAATTAAGAGAAAGTAGCTGCATATCTGTCCTAAAGTTACAGAAATAGACACCACAATAAAAATGAAGTGTAGCATAAAATTAAACAACAGCTAAAGATTGTTTGGATTACAATAAATAGAAATGCAGTCATGTGGTTTGGTGAATATATCATAAAGATTGTGGGACAGACATGGTGCGGGGCATCACAGAGGACAGAACCCACTGCAGGGAAGGCAGGCTGCAGCAGCAAGGGGCAAGCAGCAAGCTTTCCTTCTTTGCCCTTGTATTACACTTAGAGTACAATCCTATTGATTGGTGCCACCAAGACCCAGGTTGCAGCTTCTGTTACCGACATTCGGAACTATGCTAAACCCATTTAGCCATCACACACATTTAATCTCTGCAACATGCACCCTAGACTTATCCACGTACAAAATGCCCTATTGAGTACATAAGGCTTTAGGGCAACATCTAGATACAAGGCATAGCAAACTAATTTCTGAAGCACCCAAGTGCAGTTGCCATCTATTGCTACATAACAAATACCCCTAAACACAGAGGCTTAAAACAGGAGCACTAATTTCTCACAGTTTCTATGGATGAGAAACTCAGGCATGGATTAGCTTCATAACTCTGCTTCAGTGGAGTGATCTAAAGGCTCACTGAAGGAATCTTCTTCCAAGTTTATTCAAAAGACTGTTTCTTGTGAGTGGTCTACAGAGAGCCTTACTCTGCCTGTTGACCACAGGCTTCCTTCAGTTTCTCATCTGATCTCTTTAACATGACAGTGTGCTTCATTAAATCTGTCAATGTGGAACGGCAGTAGAATGAGTATCGAACAAGTCAGAAGTCATAGCTTTTGTCATCTCATCTTGGAAATGGCATTTCATCATTCCATTACTCTTGGGTTGTTATATTCATTAGAAACAAATAGGTCCAGTCCTTACTCCAGGAAGGCATTCCACAGGAGCACGAATCCCACCACGAGGATCACGGGAAGTCACGACAGATCCTACTTTTCACAGTTCCCATTTATTTTGCTTCGGGATTTCAGACTCCAAGGTTTTTCTATCGGGTAACATCAAAGAAACTTAGGTTAGTTGTTTATCCTTTAACCAGTTAATTACAGAGATCCACAAGGGAAAGAATAAAGTTGAAAAACTTCTACTCAAATTTAAATCTTCTCCATCAGGAGCTATTTCTAGAAAGAAAGTGTAGTGTGGAAGGTGAGTCCTTTGCATGTGTGTAGAATGGCACTAAATAGAGAAAATAACTTCTTAATCAACTGTTAAAAAGAATATCTTTAAATATTATCGTGTACTGTTAATTTCTTTCTTTAAATGCAAACTTAAAGCTTATGAGTTTGTGTATTTACTATGTAAGTGGTTATTCTTCATAGGATTATTTTCCTATATCATATAATACAAGATATAATTCTTATTCTTACTTCATGGAGAGTTGTGTTTGGACAGAGTATATACTATTGCCAACTAAGGGTTTGAAATTCTGTGTAGTGATTTTAGAGTTGAACATCTTTGAAGGCTAAAGTTTCTTTTCTATATAATTCAGGCATGCATCTTTCTCACTTCAAGATGGTTAGCATGTTATGACTGACAGTTTGCTATCTTCCTCCCCAAACCTTATGTGCTGGTAGGTAGGGTGTGCAAATGTGGATTAAGATTGTATGAACTGAATTAGTCCACTGACTGGTTTAGTATTGCTCTGGTGTGCAGAATGGGAAGGCCCGCTTCCATGTGGGTGACACCAGCCAATAGGCTTGTAGCTCGGATGGAACGAAGGAGAAAGGAAGCGTCATTACTATTGCACTGCTTCTAGCCTGCCCTACCATTCTGTTCTCTTCTCCGATGCCCCTCTGCCCTGCTGCCCTGCTTTGGAGCCAGCCAACTAAGAAGCGAAACCTATACAGACTAAAACTAAAATAAACCTTTCCTCCTTTAACTTGTGGGTGTCAGGTGTTTTGTTCCAGCATCAGAAAAGTAACTGAGTCACTTTCCTTTACAAAGGTTACAATAAAATATAAACATAGGTTGTAAATATGGAATTATTTTTATCAGATTGCATGAATTTTGAAGCCCAGGAGATATCTTGAAAATGGTAGTAAATGTTTTGTTATCATAAATTTCTCAGATTGTTGTGTTAGTGCTGTAATGCAATCTTGCAGGCATACAAGATATAGTATGAGTTGATATATCTTAAATACGATAGAGCTATTGAGCTATTATGGAGCAGAGCATTAAATATTATTTAGCTCAAACCACATAAAAAAGTAGTCAAACATGTAACTATCAAACACTTGAATTAAAGACCAAACAGTATATCCTACATGGATGACTTTTCCCTGATTAGATCTTGCCTTTTATCTTTGCATTTTATTACCACACATAAAAAAGTCTTTCAATTAGTGGAGATGGTTGCATGTTGATTTGTTCCTTTTAATTATTTTGAATGTAGAATCACTAGAGAGGAAAAAAGCCATGCTAAATTTAAAATCAAGGTTTGTGCATATTTTTCAATGTTAAGGCACACACAAGTAGGTTTTACCAGGGATATTAGAAAAAAAATTGTTTTCTTGTTATTTTTTGAGTCTGCATTTATGAGGTGAATTTTGTGTTCCACATTTAACTCTCGAATTGCTGCTCAGGGCTTTTTCTTTCCAGAACTGGGGATTGAACTCAAGCCCTTGCACTTGCCAAGGAAGCACTTATTCTACTGAGCCATCTCCCTCGCTCCACTTAGGGCTTCTCTAATTCCCCATTCAGTACAAAGAACTTCAGTCACCTCTGTCCTCATAATCCAAACAGTCTCAGTCCACGAGGACACATCTAATAACAGAAAATAATCAAAGCTTTGAATTTCTATACTATTAAATGCATGAAATATTACTGGTAAAGAAGTTCTCATGGGACAGCCTCCTGAATAGCCTGAATTCCCATTCTATAGACTAGAATTGTTGCTGAGCTGGGGACCCTTCACAGCCTCACTGCCCAAGGTCGTGCTGTGTGTCAAGCATTCTTACCAGTGAGCGGTGAGCAAAAGTTACATACTCCACTTCCAATATTGAAACTTTACGCCAAGGTATTTTGCACTCTTATTTTTTCAATTTTTGTTTTTTCATTAGTACATATTTGCTATAAATAAAGATTGCATTCTTTGTGTATGGAGTTGGTAAGACACATAAGACATCTTAATTATTTTTCTTCCCCTTTCCTTTATCCCTCTTACCTACCTCACTTGGAACCCTTCTCTTCTGCAAGCACCTACCTCCTTCTCCACTCCTGTCCGTTAGCTTGCTGAATGTCAGTCTCAGTGCAAACTTGGAAGCCGCCTGTTGAATTTAGGTGCTGTGTATTAGAATGGTCCTTGTAATATTTTAAAGCTTTATTTTATTTCTTCATGATATATAGTTGCAAAATGAAATTAGTTTGGAGAAAAATAACCCTGTCTTCATTCAAATTAAAAGTATCAACAAGCAAAATGTCTTCTGTTTTGTTGCTTGGATGATTTTGGATTGTGATCTTCAGGGTGATCATGGTTATACCTACCTCTTCACTGCCCTAATTTAAAACATTTATCTTTTTTCTTTCATACTGCTACCCATAGTTTTTGACATATGTAAGCATCATGTGCAGAGGAAGCAAGAGAAAAGGGGATTGTGTAACAGAGCAGACTACTTTTTTCCACTGGCTACATTTTAAGTTGTTTATCAAATTCTCCACGATCATAGAATAAGGAGTACTCCCCAGCTGTTTGAATTATGTGCTGAATTACAAACTGTTTAAAAAGCTCACCAGCATCTGAGGACCTCTTATATAGAGATTTCTTTCATACGAAGTTGCTGTCCAAGAGATGGATGCTTAGAGCTGCTTCTAACACATATTTTGATAGAACTCCACTATGTGGTGCAATGAAACCCGCACCTTAAATCTTAATGTCAGCAGTAGTAAGCCTGCTTCCTAAGAGAATCTCTCCACTCTGATGTTGTGGGTCAGTTTTGACAGCATCTTTATCTTCAGATTCCTCAAGTGGGAGTCACATACAGACTCACTGTATCTTGCGGCCATGTGTAAGTCTCAGTGATTGCTTGGAGCAGCTGTCAATGAGCTTCAGGTGAATTATAAACACCAGACATTGTTTCCCCAGGAGCAGAGACTGTCAATACTCAAGTGAAAATTTATCTCTACTGAAACCCTTTCTGTGAGCGCAGCCCACCTTCTAGTATATGTAGACAATGCATATACCCATATGTATTGCACAGGAGTGTACTTGTGTCCATAAAAACAAAAGCCAGAACTTATAGGTGAAAAATGGCCAAAACCTACTAAAACATTTAAGTTCCAACAAAAAAGTTTTAGGTTACACTGTAGCACCATGTGCACACACTCTCTGAACTTAAGAGAAAACAAGACCTCAATAGGTGAAAGAAATAATGAAACCAAAATAAAAATGAGTCCATAATTACAGGTTAGGAAATGCCAAATGAAGATATGTGAGAAGAGGCTAAAAAAAAAAAATTAAAATGAAAAATAAGTGATCAAATTAGAAATTAAAAAGTGAAAATAAGCCATGAAAATATTAAAACATGCAGATTTGAGTCTCTGAATATCACTGCCTTTAAAAAATAGCTTTATTTGTTTTGTTCACTGAAGGTATCTGCTTTTTGGTTTAGGTCATCACTGCTTTTTGTTTTATGAGCTTGCTTCTGCCAAGTCCCTGCTGCTCCTTTCTTTAGCAATATTATTATTTATTGTACCTAGGAGGTGTCACCTGCCTTTCTACCTGTCTTTGTCCATGCTTGTTTTTGTCAGCAGCCTCTTGTGATATTTGGCTTCTTAGTCCCTGACCATTAGCAGTACCTGTCTCTTAAACTATTCTATATATTGTTTTAGAATCATTTTATAAATCATGTAATCCAAGGCTTAAAACAGAATAAACAAGAAACATCAGTCCTGTTTCAGTGACTACTAATGATTTTCATGTTGGATTATCTTTATCTTCAGAGAAGCAAGGCTTAGTTATCTCTCGCAGACATTTATCCAATATGTCTCTTAGCTCATGAACTAGCATGCATTTAGACTAAAAGACATAGGAAATATTTTAAATTTTACAATCATGAACAGCATACTTGTGGAGACATACATAAGAAACTATCTCTGAAGAAGTTAAAGATTCCTTTATAAGCTGTTGGATGAAAATTTCTTTAGACGTTTGCATTTCAGAATGTAGGTACCAAATACGAGTAGTAGAAGCTTCTTAATTCCCAAGAGCCTATTTTGCAATTTGAGAAGTTTCTTTTTAGACTTTCAGTTTGAGGCAAAAACTTTCCTATGCCTTTAAAAGTTTAAAAAGGTTAGGGTAAAGCGCAACAAACTCACTTGGTAAATGTAATGAAACTAGACAGCCAATCTGATTTTAAAAGACCTTTCCTTTCCTTTGCTAGAATGTACTTTATTGTGATTTGAGGTATTGTCTTTCTTCAAATAAAATATGTTCAAAAAAACTGAAAACTTTTGCCAAATAGTCAAGCATTTGATTGACAAAACTGCTAACAAGCCAGGATTTGGGGGCAACTGTTGTACATTTCGATCTTAGTATCTCCATCAGTGTCTATACGTGCAATATATTTAAGAGAACTTTTTCTGTATGTCTGTATTGTTTGTTTGCAATGAACTACCGTAACAGGATGCTGAGAGCGTCGATATTACTTTTTGAGGAAACTTATGCCGCAACTTATGCCACACACTTATGTCTATGTTTTCGATGAGGAACCTGAACAAATTAGTATGATAAAGGATACATAAGACAATTGCATCATACCATGTACATCAGAAGAGCAATTTTTGACCTGCCCCCTTAGGGACACAGACCATCCACTGATCTTAAAACTAAAATAGATTTGAGAAAAAGTAACTATTTTTAACCTATCTTGGTTCTCCAATATTAACAGATGTACCAGTTTAAAAATAAGATGACTGATTTACTGATTATTGTGATAGAGCAATTGATATAATGCTAAAGCATAAGAATGTATGATATATTTACGTATATTCTCACTTCTTTGCTGAGTAATTTACCATATTTTCGCATGAGAAACAGTAAGGTACAGGGTGACACCAGGTATTGAGCACGCATACTTACTTAGAGCTTGAGAGTAGTAGAAACAGCCTCAATCTATGCTTTCTTAGCTTCCATTTTATCCCTCACTTACCCATTTTGCTGCTTAGGTGAAAAACCTTCAGTGAACCTCTCAAATTTCTGCATTAAGTCCACTTTCTAAATTAACATACAAAACAATTTGTTTCAGTTAGCACAAGCGATGCTTTGCAACCCAAACAAAACACCCCCCAAATTTCAGTGACACAGGGCAACAAGAATTTCCCTTGCTCATCAGCATGCCATGAGGGTGGCTATTGAGCTTCAAAGTTTGATTTTGAGAATCCAGTGGAAGGGAGCAAATCGAAGCTGAGCTCAAAGGAAAGAAATACCTGCAGAGTGGACTGCAGGCTTGTTCTTAAAATTTTGGATTGAAATGGCAATCCTAACTTTTCTCTCCATTTAATTTGGCACTAAAGAAGTAACATAAAAAGCAAAATATCAATGAAATATATTTATAATCTTTCTTTAGCAAGGAATGCAGACAAAAGAAGCAACATTTCAGTGTTCTTTCTCTACGAGTGATTTTTTTTCAATATTCCAGTTAAGAGGACTTGATATTATTTTTCATGCCTTGCTGTGCTATGTCTTATTTACCCAAGTCTGGAAGTTTTAGTCTGCCAGAATCTTGTGTGTGATTTTCCTCCAGGCCATTCCCTGTTCATTCCTCAGAAATTGTATTTATATAGGCCTTTTGAGCTTCAAGAAGTCACATGGTATATTTGTTGGAAAATTCTTTCATTACCTTTCCTATAACTGCATATACTCATGTATATCTGATGTTTTGCTATTTTGTTCCTCTTAATTGGGAGGAAATACTGTACCAAGAATATTATATTGGTTGAATATATTATATATATATTGGGTTGGATATAGGCAGGCTTTCCATGCAAAAACCATAGTGTGAATGTTTGAGGATACAGCCCTGAGTTTCCTGCGTACAAACACCTTGGTGAGGAGAAAACTAAAACCTCTAACTTTTATCATTCCTACACTATAACTCACAGTTGAGCACAAATCTTCACTTCACAAATAGATTAAAATGTATACCATGCTGTTTATTTAACCTTGGCTAGCTCCCTATTGAAGCTGTTTACAAATAATACAGCCAGGATGACCTTCCAGAGTGTTTTACTTGGTCTTGCATCCGCATAAGTAATGCATGACATTGTTTATTATGTTCATTCTTTGAGTTCTTCTGATGTGATTTTCACTCATATGACTGGCAGTACAACTCTTCTAGCAGAAAGTTTCCTTGTAGACTGTGTGAGCTGAGGACCAGAAGACCCTAATCTAGGTGGGTGTGGTGGCTCACACTTATAATCCCAGCACACGGGGGCTGAGGCAGGAGGAGCACTGTGAGTTCAAGGCCAGCCTGGATTATATAGTGAGATCCTGTCTCAAAAGTAAGATAGATAGATAGATAGATAGATAGAGAGATAGATAGATAGATAGATAGATAGATACATACATACATACATACATACATACATACATACATAAATACATGCATACATAGAAAGATACATAGATAGATACATAGATAAGTATATTTATTTTTAAAAGTCCTAGTCTTTATGGCTTAGCATTTTTGTTCTTCAGTGGGAGTAGCGTGATGTAGCAAGACCACCCTTCATCCAGTGGTTAGGCAACTATTGTGATTGCAGTAGTTGAAGAATTGCGGGGTTAGAGACAAACAGGGGCAAGGAAATGGGGGTAGTATGCATTATAATGCTGGCGTACTCGCGCTCTTATGCTTCTGAGAATTCTTCAAGCTCTGCTTTTCTGGGGACTTGAGTTGACTCCAGAGTTTTCCTAAGTCTGAGCCTTTCTATGGATTGATGAATTTCTCATTCTCTTCCATATTTTACAGAGTTAAGAGCTAGCAGAACTGCCAGCTGCCAGCGAAAAACTCATAGGTTTGTTGAATGCATGATGAATGTGTTAAAATCTGCAATTTGAGAGTTGAAAAAACTGTTGAAATGATCCAGTCTGGAGAATCCTAAACATAGCTGCAAATCAAATCACACTGGCAGATTTTTAAATTACAAATCTCGGAGTCAAAACTGCAGAGATGCTGACTTTTTAGATGTGAACTGGAACCAGGAGACAGTCACGGAGTGAAAGCCTCTCTTAACACTCCACCAGTTTCTCCTGTTCTCTTTCCTCAGTTGCAAATCAAAGAAGCCCCAGAGAGCAAGTGGATAAAAATGTGCTTAAATGACGTGTGCTATAAACTCATAATCTATTTATGTATTGAGAACATATCCCATTGCTGTAGTGTAAGGAGAGAAGAAAAAGAAAATGTCCTTTCAATATATAATATTTAGGCCAATTTCTTCACTTTTGAGCAACATGTTTGAATCCTACTTTCTGCTTCCCAACTGAAAATGACTTCCCATAGAATAAACAAGCAAACAAATACTCTTACATGTAACTTGTACTTAAGTTATTTTGTTGAAATTAATGCTCATGAACATCCTGATGCATTCTTTAACTCCACATTCTGATAAAAAGATCAATTTTCTAATTTTATGTGATAAAACTTTTGAACCCTACTTTATATGAGCTATCCCATGAAGGTGGAAGATCTGGTAACCTTAATTATATTCATGAAAAGTGTACAAGATCTCAGAAGAGGTCTGAGATAATCATCCTCCTCTCAGCCTCCGTGCTTCTAATGCTCAGTTAATTTTATTCCCCTTACACATTCAGGGCTGCAATTTCAGTGCCTAGGTACACTTTGTTTTCATGCCTTTATCATTTCACAAGTTGTGCAGAGAAAATATCTCAATGATCATAAACTAAGTAAATGGAAAAAGGCATGCCAAAGGAACTTCTTCATTCTTTCTTAGCATTGCATACTGTGATTTACATTTAGTTTTATTGGAGGAGGCATTATACCCAACCTTCCTTGAACTCTGAGATGCCTACATAACTCAGTTCCAAGCCCAGAGATTATACCACAAACTAAAAGCAAAGAAAACCCTAATTGCCAGATGCTATCTGCATTCTTCAGCCCTGGACTGAAAAGATGACATAAGACCATGTGATGATTCCTGAGGACATAATGAGGGAACCAGGGAACAGATGGGAAGCAGCTAGAGTGCTGTGTGTCTTCGTGGGGCCAGGACACAGCCCTGAGCTTCCTGCCTACAAACACCTTGTTGAGAAGAAAACTAAAACCTCTAACTTTTATCATTCCTACACTATAACTCACAGTTGAGCACAAATCTTCACTTCACACATAGATTAAAATGTATACCATGCTGTTTATTTAACCTTGGCTATCTCCCTATTGAAGCTGTTTACAAATAATACAGCCAGGATGACCTTCCAGGATGTTTTACTTGGTCTTGTATCCGCATAAATAATGCATGACATTGTTTCAGAACATACTTATCAGCAAATTGAAAATAAGTCAACATCATCTCAATTTTCACCTTTGATATTTAACAACTGGTATTTCCAAAGTATATATGAAGTATAAACAGAAACATAATAGTATATATTAGATTTAGACATTGATAAAAATAGATCAAAATATACCCAGTGAAATTAAAGTGAATGATGTAGGGTTATTTATTGTACTGTTTCCTTTTTTCTGTAGGTTTAACATTTTTCAAATATTATATATACATATATACATAAAATGTGTGTGCTTCTACAAATACATGCAATGCACATAAATATGCAAAGATATTCAGAGTATCTAGTTGACAAATACCATAGCTACAGAAACTTTGGTGCTTTCTCCAAAAAAAAGAAATTCAGGTCTCCAAATCATGGAAAGCCAAGTGTCTGGGTCTACATTATACTAATCCTAGTTCCACATCTATAACACAAAAAAGAAATTCTTTTATTTTTTTTCTCCTCTCTGTCTCCTGGAGATACCACCCCATGAACATACCTCCCACACAAAATGGTGAAATGAAAATTCTGACAACCCAGAGGTTTCTTTGTACTATGAAACTAACTAGAGTCCTTTGATTTTTAATGAAAACAGAAGAATTAGTCTAGTGGGACAGAACTATCAGGAAATTCCTGCTTTCAAGTATTTTCAAATTTTGTAAGTAAAATGGTTTTCAATATGTTCTTTAGAAATCTCGTAGCAAAGTATTAATGTGCCAGTCCCTATTGCTGATTACAAGTCAGTTTTAGTAAAGGATGTAATTAAAGTCTCAGATGTTTTGATTTTCACAAATAGAGGTTTATCCTCCCTTGGTGCCTTTTATCCCTGCTTGGAGTTCTTTCCAATTATTAGCTCATTAGTCCTAGTAGATTTTTTAATTTAATTGTAAATTAGTAGACCCTATAGAGTTAAATATAAGAACAGACAGAATGTTAATGGTGCATTACATGAATCTGTACACTCCACCTTTATTACTGAAACATAGACATTAATAATAACAGGGACTTCAGCTCTTCTCTAAAGCACAGTTCTATGCTTCACACATATTAGTACTGTATAGAGTTTGTCTCAACCTGGAAACTATAGATTCATTTCAAATGTTAGTTATTATAGAATTTCTATAGACATTCAAGTTGCTACATTGGTATATTTTAGTGTATTAATATAGCAAAATATCTCATTATAGAAACAGTAAATAGAACTTTTTGATCAAATACTGTAATTGCTGAGGTATAATTGCAACCAGGGACTTACTGTTTTGTTGCTTTCTATTAACACCTTTTAGGAAACACTTATAATTTTGTGTTGTCTCACTACTCATTTTAAGTGAGAATTGGATTTCCTCACACCAAAGGCAGGGTTCAGAAGCTGTTGTCAGTTTTAAATTCTGCACTTCTCTCACTGTTCTTTACTGGGGCAGGTCCAGAGGTCTGCCTTACAGTGGTTCCCTGATGACTACTAGATGCTGTGTGCCTGGCTGGCCCACCTCATCCTCACTCCCCACAGGGACTGCACATGTGCTGTAGTCACTACTTCTCAGTCACGTGTGACCTCCTGAACTTCTGCCTGCTTGCTTTAAACCCACCAGTTTAAACTCCCCCAGATCTGTTTGATAATGCTTTGGACTCCATGAAGGCCTGGCTACTGGCTCAATTTCATCTCTGCCTTCCTGCACTCCCTGACTTGTATGTGGCCTCCAGGTGTGAATTGTAGCAGGCTCATCCCATGCCTGCAAGTACTAGAACTCAAACATTCACACTATGGTTTTTGCACGGCAAGCCTGCCTATATTCAACCCAATAGCAGATACTCTGGAAAAAGCCTATGCGGGAAGATCCCCTGTGGGTGCTCCTGTGTTTGGGCCTCTTTTTGGGGTGCTGGAGATAACTGAGTTGAGGAAGAAATATGAAGAGTCAGTCCCTCTTAAATAGATCTCCAACCAGAGAAGGAAAACATGGCCATTGACGTGGCCATTAACATGTTTTGTGACCTGATAGATAGTTGGCTTTGTTCAGAAAAGGGAAATCAAGTGTCATTGAAAGATAAAAGGAGGACAAAGATTTATCACATGGCTAAAGGGAGAAACAAACCTGGGCATTCCAAAAATTGTTGATGAACTACATAATTTATGGGTGAAACTATTCTCCATGCTTTCAGTCATTCTTTGGCTTTCTTTGCCTTGAACATTACTATTTTCTTTTGCCTGGCCTGTGGCTACATTGCCTAATGGTGGGTTTGTGTATTAATTTTCTGGTATTGTCCTTACAAAGAACAGAATTGGGTAGTCAAGCCACAAAACTTAATGTGTTAAAGTTCCAAGGTGATAATGCTAATAGGTTAGTTCCTTTTGAAGACAGTACCTTTTCTATAATTCTCTTCCACTATCTGTAGTTTGGAGTCAAGTTTCATTTTCTTTGGGTCCTGTAGTCTCATGCTGAATTCTATTTTAATCTATATAAGGCATTTTCCAATTATGTGTGTCTTCAAATGCTCCCTTTTCTAAAGATACTAAGATGCGTTTCATTAGGGACCTACTCCCTCCTCTACGACCTTGTCTTAATGCATTGCTACCACAAGGATCCTACTTGCAAATAAGAGAACATACAGAGGGGCTAGAAATTCAACATATGGCATTTCTGGAATCAATTGAATTTAGAGTGCCCAGTATAAATGCATATACCAGCCAGACTCAGTGGAGCTCAGGGAAGAGTCTTACTGTAAATTCTCAGAAATACTCTCTAAATTCTTTTCTTTTTCTAAATTCTTTCCTGGACAAGAGCTGGAGCTGTGATGTTCATCTTATAGCCAGTGGGTGGAGATGGGAGTCTGTCAAAAATGAATACAACACCATGGAAACAGAATCAAGAAATATAGACAGAGATGTCTGTTTGCTTATGGTTGAACACGGGGTAATATTCTATCTGAAGTCAAGTACCTCCTTAATTGTTCAGTTACATCAACTCAAATATTCTCTGTCATTTATAAGCCTAAGTAAAATTTTCTGCAACTTTCAAGAGAAAAGGAGTAAGAATTAATATGATTAAATAATGGAATTAAAGGTGAGATGTCCTTGTGAATTGCAAAACTAGAAGAGATTATGAGGTGAATATTTCTTTCTGTTTTTGTATCATGTTAGATAAGATTCAATTTGATGAGTTTCTGAGCAGCAATACAGCACATTAATAACTGAACAAGCACAAGTGAATCTAATATTTCTATTTCAATGAAATATTGAATCATTTTATACAACAGAAATGTTTTACTCCAAGGCACAATTTCCTGAAAAAACAAATCTCTCAGCAAAGGACTGAGGTACAGGTTTCCAGAAGTGGAACCCATGCTTTGTTAGAAATAAAGGGACAACCAAGCCAAGAGGAAGAGGATTTCTACAGAAGCTCCCAGGATCACAGGTCAAGTGTGTACAGTCAGTGACATTGCAAAGGGGTCCTTAGTCAGAGATGGTGTCCAAATAGAATTGGAAAGCAGGTCAATTAAAAAGAAAAATCTGGTCCTGGGAATGAAATGGAAATTTGAATTTTAATGTGCATGGTGGTGACGATGGTGTGTCATCAGGCTAAGCAAGGTCACCTACAAGAAATTTGTTTGAAAGAAGAGCAGTGTCTGTCCTCCAGAAACACAACAGATAATAACAAGTCAGGTCAAAGTTTTGTGACAGTTCCTCCCACAAATGCCTTTAACCATGAATCTTCAGACCCCTCTAAGGAGCCAACTCTAAGTGCCAAGTTGCCTCTGATGGTGTTGATTGTCACCCAGAAGAGACTTTGTCCAAGATCACCAGGAGGGGATCATTTGCATACCTTGTGTGTTTGCTAATGTATATCCTGTATTTGTGGATTAATTAGCTTTTATTGGTTATAAGTGAAATGCAAAGCAGTGCTTAGTAGGAACACAAGGGAAAAGTCTAGGAAATTGGTAATTAACATTACTCAGAGCCTGCCAATGTAGCAATATGTAAGGTGCATGGTTTCAGTTGTTGGGGTAATTGAGAGAATTTTGGAAACATTTTAATTCATAAGTAAGTGTCCTGTTCCTTGGAGCATCATAGCTCTCTCAGATCCTCTGGAGAACAGTAGCTTCCAGTGCACAGTTATTAGAAACCCATGTTTCTAATAACATCTTGGCCCACCTTCTAACCTAACCTATCAGAGTAACAAGTTTCATAACATAATCGGAGAACACCTCATCTCTGCCTGTCTGAATACCTTTTCTTTTGTGCTCCAGGCCTTCTCTGATGTTATGGTGTCGGGTGGGAAATCAAGCAGTCACACATGCACAAACTTGGGTACCAGCGAATAGATACTGGATTAGAAAATCCTTGATTAATGCAGACGGGGCTGTAGCAAGAATGCCCTCCTCTTCTGTCCTCTTGTGAGCAAATATGAGACGTGGTCTTTATCGTTCTTCAGAACATTCCAGCCAAAGTCTGGGTTAGTACTCACTACAATGGCCAGCTCAGAAATACCTCTTGTATTGACAGTCCTCTCTTTTTATTTATTTATTTATTTATTTATTTATTTATTTATTTATTTATTTATATTTATTTATTTTTTTAGTCCTCTCTTTTAAATTTCATTTTGCTTCAAGGGCTTATTTCTCAGTTACCTGCACATAAACCTTTATCTCACACTCTAATTTATGAGAGGCCAGGCCACCAAAAGCACAGGCTAGCTTCTATGTTTTACAGCTAGAATCTCATTGTGACTTACGGGACCTTCTTTTTTTTATTTTTATTTTTTAATTTTATTTTTGTTTTATTGAAGTACAAATATCAATGAGACAGTTTTAAGATACTTTGACAAGATGGATTTCATAAATTAATACATTGAAAACTGTTTTCATAATGTTTCGGTATCATAGAAGGTGCATACATGATATTATACTTACAGACATTATTATACCGTATGTCTCTTATCAGTAAATTAAGAGCATGTAGCTGTTTGTGTATCTTATTTTTTATACCTGAATTACATCAAAGATTCAATAATTAATACTGTCTACCTTGTTATTTTCCTAGTGGTTGTCCATAGTACTATAAGCCGACATAATATCCTGTCCAACCACCATTAGTGCAAATCTTGCCTCTCATAGGATTATGTAGAAGCACAGCGTTATCAATCACCACTGTACTTTTTATACACACACATCATGATTCTTCCTTTCTATACCCCTTCCTTTGTCTACACCTGTCAGAGATGGGCACTCCATTGTCATTCAACGAACTTAGGTGCTTGAACTCAGCAACACAATCCAACACAGTCCAGCATTCCACAACAATAGTGAGTTATCTGAAGAAGTTGTGCATCATAGCCATTTACAGCTCAACTTATTATTATGGCCCTGCAATGTATACCTCATTTTTATACTTTTCTGCTGGATGCTTAAGACCTAGATAGAGCAAGACCTATATACCAACACATGTACTCTTTGTTTCTTGTGAGGTCAGTGAAGTCCCCTCAGGGTTTATCTTGTAGTCCTGTACCTTATTCTGTAAATCCTTTGTCTGTGTCATCTATGTGGATGAGTCACAGCCTGGGAGATGGCTCAGTAGAATAAACACTTCCCTGGCAAGCACAAGAATCTGAGTTCAATCCCCGGTTCTGACAAAGGGACCTTCTTATTGAGAAATCCTGAAGTTTTTCACAATGCGGTGTGGTAAGAAGAGCTGCTAGTGTTTAAGAAACAAAACAGTTTGAAGTAAAATTGGAAATTCAGAGTATCAAGCCTTGAAATTTGGGTCTATATTTAAAATCTGACCATGTGTGTTCTTTTTAATGCATATGCTGATTAGAGGCCTTTCAGTGCTGATGATGCTGAAGCCTCTTGTGGTTGGATTCTCCATGAGACGCAGGCATCTAGGGCAAATTTTGCATATCCTTTTTAAACTAGTTTAAGTTAGACCAACCCAAATTCTTCACACTGAAATTGGCTTAGGTCTTATTCAGAATTGCTTCATGGAGTATGTGAAAGGATGACAATCTGAGTAGGGAGTCACAGTAGGGTGCACTTAAGGATCTAGAACATTTTACTCGGACACTTGGTCTCATATTAGAATTGTCTTGAAAACTTGGTTTTAAAAACAATACTTTTTTTTAAAATCGTGCCTTAGGTTTATTTGTATAAAGAGCATAGGCGGACTCCAGCCCCCCGCCCCCCGGCACCCCAGAGGTCGAATCAGTCCTGCTGTATTTACATCAGCAGATAAGAGGCTTTTGCTGTGGAGCCTTCACAGAGCCCTGGGCACCTTTGGGAGCCTGGGCTGCAGTGACCCTGGAACCTGAGCCTTGGCTGGAGCCTGAGCCTTTGGCTGGAGCCTGAGCCTTTGGCTGGCAAGGCCTGTGAACCTTGGAAATGTGGGCATGGACACTCTTCCCAAGTTTGGGGTAGGCAATATAGGCAACTCAAGGGAGCCCGCTGTCTACTCCCTTTGGACTGATCTTGGGCTTGACGAGGGCCTTGATAGCCTTGGCGTGCGCACTCATGACCTTGGCAATGTTTGCTTCTTGAAGCCCTTCTTGTGCTTCTTGGCAAAACACACGTTCCCAAGGAACTTGGAATCTACCCCCTTCAGAGATTCATATCTTTGTGACCAAGGTTTCTTGATGCCATTTCTGTGCCATTTTCAGGACTGGCTGTGCGTGGTGTGGTATGGACTTGGCCACAACTGCACTGTAAACTGCTGCTCTCACAAACAATAGTATTTCTGGAATACAGCCTGGTAGATCTTGGACAAAAGTCTTCCCTTCTCTTCCCTTCCCCTCTCTCATTCCAGTCCTCTGCTTATCTGAGATTTGTACCCTTAAAAAGATTCCTAGACAAGCTACATAATGAACACAAGGGAATTTAAGAAAATTTATTATGTAAAACTTTTTCTACCATAGAATTGGGGCTCAGGCATTTCTTAACTCATATTTCCTTATTTTTATGTGAGAAAAGGTCTTGGTTTCTTTATTTGGAAAAGAAAGTTTAAATTTTAATTTTTAAAATTCTGTTCTAATTTCAGAACTTTTTGTCATTCTGAAAATTAACACTAGTGTGATGGTTTCTATCTTCTGTAGTTTGTGATTGATTCTTGATCTAATGCTGGGATTATTGTTTTTAATGCTCTGGGGAAGATGCTCCACATTACAAGATAAGGAGGGCAAATGAGCCAGCTGGCTGTCTGAGCTCCGGCCACCCCCTTTGCTCTCCTGCTCTTTGTTGCCACCATGGATAGATTCTCTCTGTCTTCTGCCACTCTGCCTCAGAGTCAGCTGGGTGTGGACTGAAACATGTTCTGATTGGGAGCTAAATAATCTTTCCTTCCTTGATTTTGTGCGTTGGGTATTTTGTCCCAACAATGAGAGGACAGTTAACCAAGACATAATTGGGTAACAGAGAAGTGGGGTCATTGCTATAGCTAATCCTGAGTATGTAGATTACGAGTTTTTGGAAATGGCTTATGGGAAAATATAGGAAAGGTTTGGAGATGTTGCCTACAAGAGAAGCACTAGAACAGCTTCAGCTGTTCTCAATCAGAAACTCTACTCAGAGTTCAAAAACCAGAAGGTTGATAAAAAGCCTGCCTACAAAGATCAGCCTGGGGAGGTTTTTTTCTTGCAAGATGGACTACATTGGTTGTTGGACTCCAGAAGATGTATGTTATGGTTTGGCAGAAAGTTTGTCTGAATTTTTTTCATGTTCAGAGTCTTTGCCTGAGACTGATATTAAGTGCCTTGGACTGATTAATCTTATAAAACAAATTTCAAAGTTGTCAAATACTGAGGCAGTGGCATGGACACCAGAAAGAAGCTCCAATAAAGTTGTGGACTGCAAAGATAGAGCTGAGAGGGTCTCCATTGTTGAGAAGGAACAAGAGAATGTAAAGGGATGGCCTGAGGGCACCACAGGAAGCAGCAGGTCTCCACCCTTTGCAGAATTGCAAGGAGGAAGGAAAGGCTTTGCTTTGAGGGGAAAGCCACAGAGTCACATGTTCTACAATGGTGGCAGTGGCCACATCAGGTTCCAGAGTGGTGCCAGCATGGAGAATTTGTTTCTCAGAATCATGTCCAGAGTACTCAGTGATCCTGGCACTTGACCTATACAGACAGGAGAGAAGAAAGTCTAGCTACTGCTCCAGCTGGTAACAAACCTTGGCGTCATCCATGTGGTGTTGGTTTTGGATGCTTTCAAAATGCAGGAGTTTTGAGGTTAAAAAGTCTTATACTTACATTTCAGAAGAAGGCCTGAGAGACCAGGTAACATGCCCCTGAGAGATCAATATGCTGTGTGAAAAGCCTATTCAGCAGAAACCTGGAAAAGCCAGGACGTGGATCATCAAAGGTAAACTGCAAAGAGGGAGCAAAGCCCGCCTAATAGAGAAGCCATAGGAGCTACCACCAAGAGTGCCATAGGGGCGGAGCCACATGGAGCACAAAATTTGCCACAGATTGCTTTGGATGTTCCACATGGAACTATAGGGCTTAATGCTTGCCCTGCTGGATTTTGGACTTGCTTTGGTCACAATGCTTGGTATATTGCTGTGTGTTCCTTTTCTAATGGCAATATTTATCTTGTGCCATTAAATGTTGAAAGTCTTTAACTTTTCATTTGTACAGGGGGTCACAACTCAGAGCTTGCCTTAGATCTTGGAAGAGACTTGGGGCTTGAACTCTTCAGCAGTGCTGAAACTGTAGGATTTTGGAAACTCTCAAAAATGTCCTTTGCACAAAAGGGATGTGCATGATTTATGGTTTGTGCCTAGTTGTCCTCACAAAACCTTGTGTAGTCATGAGGCAGCTTTTGATTGATTCTTGATCCAGTGCTGGGATTACGGGTGTGAGCGCCCCGGGGCAGGTACTCTGCATTACAAGGCAAGGAGGGCACAGAGGCTGGCCATCTGCCTGAGCTGCTGCCACTCCCTTTGCTCTCTTGCTCTTTGATGCCACCATGTACGCTACTCTCTGCCTTGTGCAGCTCTGCCTTGGAGCCAGCTGGGTATGGACTGAAACTTCCACTGACTGTGACCTAAATAAACCTTTTCTTCTTTCACTTTGGATGTTGAGTATTTTGTCCCAGCAGGCCTAAAACAGAATGGTAACCAAGACAGAATTCACTAGAGATCATTTTAAAAAATGCACTTGCTTTCTAGCATGTATAGGACAGCCCACTTTAAAAGAAACTACCTGTGTATGTAATATAGCAAGAATGCAGCAAACAGCACCAGTGAGATAGCTCAGCAGTGTAAAGAGCCTGGTTAGGCAAGGGTAGGCAGGAGCAGGGGACTGTAGCTCCATCCCCAGTGCCGCATGCCTGCCAGCCCCACCCCCCCAGGGTGGGCTGAGTTGGCAAAAAGAAAAACAACTGAACTAATGCCCATTAATTATATACTTAAGATTTCAATTGACAGCAATAATTAAGTAGATTCTCCTTCTCAAATATCTGTTTCTATTCTTTAATTTCAATCACAAACTAATTTCTACTAGGTTTTCAGAAAAACAGTAACTCTACTTTTTAGAAATTACCTTGAGGGGCCAGTCAGATAGCTCAGCAGACTAAAGTGCCTACTTTGGTAGAGCTCAGTGGCTGAGGTTTGATCCTTGCATGTCAGGTCAGCCTTGCCCCCATGTTATCCTGAGACCATGGTTGAGACTGGGCATGGTCATGTGCCTGTAATCCCAGTGCTTGGGATGCTGAAAACAGGAGAATCACTATGAGTCTGATCTGTATAGTGAGACACTGTACACCCTGGAGACCTTGACCTAAAATTCATAAGAAAGAAAGAAAGAAAGAAAGAAAGAAAGAAAGAAAGAAAGAAAGAAAGAAAGAAAGAAAGAAAGAAATTACCCTGAAAAATGGCAAATGGCTGCTCTTTAAAGTCTGAGTATATTCAGAGCTGGTTGGGATTGCTGATAATCTCAACTGAGTTTAGGAGTTTAGTTACAACAGGGTGTGGGCCATTGAAACTGACAATCTGTCTGTTTGTTTTTTATTAGTTGTGATTTTGGGAACAACAACAAAAAAACTCAAAGCAGCAGAAATACTTAACATACATAAAAATTTATAATACATAAGACTGCAGTTTAACTGGTTTCTCAATATCCTTTTATTTGACTATGTTCCTTAGTGATGAGATTTTCTGACATGATGAACTTAGTATGGGTGAGAAGAGGTTTTATGAAGTTTTAATTTGTAGAATTTCAAAACATGACCTGTGACTATAGCATTATTTCTTGTGGAAGAACTGTAAAGTGCATATAGAAAATAAAAAGGTAAATTGACATCATTGGGGATCCAAATTCCAAGGAAATCTATAGAAAAATAGAACATAACACTCTGCAATTTCTATTCAGTTCTTTAACCATTCAGTCAACCAATATTTATTTAGAACTTACTCCCTGAAACACTATCATAAAAGCTAGGGTCATATTAATAAATAGACTAAAATCTGTGCCTCACTGGAAAATTAACATTTTCTATTTCTTCATTTAACTTCCTATTAGAAAACTTTCTGATGTATTCCCCAGGGTAACTGCAAATTACAGTACCTATTGTTGCTTGTAGGAATAGGATCTCAAAATAGAAGTGTACCTGAAATATGCTGTAAACTGCAAGTTACAGTACCTATGTTTCAACTTCTCTTTCTTTGTTATTATTTATAGGGATACAAGCAGTACTCCAACGCAGCGCACAGAGACTAACAAAAATCATTCCATGCTTTGACATTGTAGGATATACTATACCACTGATAAAACTTAACAAAATCATTTTATTTAACCTCTTGAAAGTTAGACTGCTCATTTGGTGATGTTTCTGATATTGAGAGAGTCTCAACAGAGAATTTAAAAGGATATGTTTGGCTAGCACTATACTGAGATGAACAGTATCTAAGGTTTTTGAACAATTAGAATCAAGTGAGAGTTAAATAAAGAATTTAATGTCCTGAAGGGTACCTCCTTAATGATGTACACCTAAGCTGTTGGTTCTCTCAAACAGCAATTATTCAAGTTCATTCTTTAAAAAAAAAAAAAAAGAAAACAAAAACTAATCTAGTTTATGGCTGGTATGTTGCATCTGAGAAACCCTTGAGTCTTGGAAATAGAATGTTTTATTGTGACTCATTAATTGAGTTTAGAGCCCTTACAGGAGCAAACAGTCTTAGATTTTAAGGTGCAGACAAAGCATGATCCAGAATACTCCTGTATTAATAATGAGGAATGTTTCCAGATACTCCGGTATTGGCCTATGGAAAAGGGAGAAATGAGACCCACGGTAAATGTGCCTGCGTGGTGACTAATGAAAAAGGATGCCCGTTTGGGTCACTATGGAAAGAGCAGGATTTTTGATGAGCCCTTTTGTCATTCTGCTTATTTTTGCTTCCAATTTCTTCTTTTATCTCCAACTTCCTTTCCCACTTCCTCCTCCTCTTTATTTTTCTTCATCTTTCTCTTTTGAGTGAAGTGGGGAAAAGGGTATCCTTCAAAATGTGTCTTGGGTCACTTTGGACTTCGGCTAGGTCAGCAGTTTGGCTTTCTTTTTTCTCAGCAAGCTGCTGTGCTGCTTTGTCTAGACTCTAGATCCTATTGCCAGTGGGAGCCACTAGGGACACCTAGGTTGAGATTGTAGCCACCAAGTGCGTGGTTATCAGACTGTGACTTTGCTGTAGCCACGCATGCCACTCTACCAGCAGCAGCGGAGGTCTGGTCAGCCAAGCCAGCTGGGATCTGGGCGTGTGAGCTCTGCGGTCTGAAGTGCCCTTCCTGTGGCTGACTTTGAAACATCAATGTGATGTAGCTGAACTCAGGAAAAGACTCATATTTTATGACTTGGTGTTGTCTTTTCTACAGCCAAGACTTACATATATAAAGATCATGGATCAGAGGAAAGGGAAGAGAAATTCTAATATAGAAAAGTATGGGAGTTTGTGTTGGGTTGGCTGGCTTACTGAAGCATTAGCTGATCTTGGGGAAGGCATGACAAACTCTCTGTGGGAAGACTGGGGTCGGGCTCTAACTTCCTGATGCTATTTCTGGTCCTCAGGATTAGGCACTGCCAGAATCTACTGTCATGAATTACTAATGGTTACCTGCTATGTGGTTCATTGTAGAATATTTTACCTTACTCTCTTTTCAAAGTTCAGGATGAATCTATCTTTTGGATGCCATATGATTTATTAAGGGAAGGAATAAGGAAATCATCAGTTTATAACTGCATGTTCAGAGGCCCAGATCCATCTAGAAATATTGCAACATTCAGTTCAGCAGGCTTTTTTTAAGTTTCTCCAAATGCAATGTATATCTATTTTCTCAATATTATATAAGACCCAAGAGAACTCCTTCCTTCTTTCCTTCCTTCCTTCCTTCCTTCCTTCCTTCCTTCCTTCCTTCCTTCCTTCCTTCCTTCCTTCCTTCCTTCCTCCCTCCCTCCTTCTCTCTCTCTCTCTCTTTCTCTCTTTCTTTTCTGTATTTTAGTACAGGGTCTAGATGGTCTCACTACAGATCAGACTTGTAGAGATCCTCCCATGTTCAGCCTCCCACATACCAGGATTACAGACATGTACCACCACACCCACTCTCAATTGCTGTCTCAGTACACCCCGGATGCAGGGCTGGCATGGCACACTGGGGTTTGAACCCCAATTCCTGTGTCTTTAGTTTGCCGAGCTATCTGGCCAGCCCTACATCTTTTCAAGAGGAACCAAGGAGTGAAAAAAAATACTCTAATTAGTACTTCCACAAAATTTTTAGTCAAACTCAGCGGTTATCACAAATTAAGTTTCAGATTGCAAAAATGGATATATGTAAGTCATAAATTCTTTCATATGGTCTACTACCTATGAAATCGATAATTTCATGAGAACTAATTTTTTTTTTTTTACTCAAACTCCTGCTGACCCTTCTCACTGCTCTCCCTAGTAGTGACTGGTTTCATGAGGATGCAGTTAGGAGAGGAGGAACTGAGGAATCAGCAAGCATAGTTTCATGAATATTCAACTGTATCATGAGACCAAAAGCATATTTTAGATCTGAAGCAGATTCATCTGAATAAAACAAGCCACTGCTGTGGCAACTTTAATGTCAGGAAGTATTTGGCTTGATGATGTTTCAAAAAATATGCGTGCTGTAATATTATAAAAGGTTATAAGAATTCTAAATATCATGAAATCTATGAACTCTTTCTTCTGCATAGACTCTGAGAAAATATAATATCATGTTAATATGTAAGTACATATTGTAGAAACGTGATTAACTAGTATTCTTTTTATTTTTCTGTATTCTAAATAATTATATATTATATAACATACAAAATATCAAATAAAAATAATCTCTAGGCTAAACTGAAGCAATCACAAAAAGAAAACCAAACTCTTTTACAATCTTGACTTTATTTCCACTTGGGAATATTTTCTTTAGTTTCATTTTAAATCCTGGATGAATAATTGAAAGCCTGCATTTACATTCCCTTACCAAAATTTAGACTTTTAAAAATGAACAGGCATTCCCTCCTGTGATTTCCCTATATCCCTCAAAGTGAAACCTTCTAAACCCTGAATCAGAGTGCCTAATGGCTTAATTTTTTCAAAAAAAAGTAGAGCAAAGCTTGCTGATCAAAGGCCACTTTCAGATATCAAATGGGGCCGGAGATTGTTGCACATTTCCATGCCCTCTTGGAGGCAAGAGTCAACAAAGATTGTTAAACATGCCTGAAAAAGCAATTTATCAGAGGCTTTGCAAGTTCTCTGTAGGTCGCTGACAGCTCCAGGTATTTCTATTTCAATTTTAGCCCAAACTAGATAAAGATACCATGCTATTTTTAATTAATAAATATGTGCTATGGGCTGGGGAGATGGCTCAGTGAAATAAGCACTTCCCTGGTAAGTGCAAGGGCCTGAGTTCAATCACCGGTTCTGCCAAACAAACAAACAAACAAACAAACAAACAAATAAATAAATAAGTGCTTATTTTAGAGGATGCAAAGTATGGAAAAAGACAATGACAAATAAAAATCAACAGTAATCTTATTCCAGAAGATACAACAGATAACATTTGGCTGTAATTGCTTCAAGCATTGACCCATGAATGATTTTGCTCACAAATAAGACCATAATATTACAGTATACATCACATTTTCACTTTACTTCTTAATAAAATGCAAGATTTTCTGTATATAATATGTGGAAACACTAAAAAATTGAATGTAAACAAATAAATTGGATGAAAGAGGGAGATCTCATAATGAGGTGGAGAATCCACTCAATCGCAATGGAGAGCCCTAGGCTTTAGTCCTCACAGTATGCTTTCCAGTGCTGTAACTATGTGTTCAAGCTTCCTTGGGTGATAAGAAGACTGGGATGAATGGACCAGATGGAGCTGATGCAAACAAATCTCCAAAAACAATGTGAAACTACAGATCTCTGGACTCAAGCTGTAGGTGCTCAGCTCAGCAATTCTGAGGTAAGTCCCCAGTTTCTGTTTTTAAGTAAAAATCCTGGGTGGTTGTGTTGCAGGAGATCCTACTGTCATCTACTGAAGATCAATGCATTTGCTTTTATAGATCATGAGGAGGAGCTGGAAAAGCCCATGACAGTGGAGGATGTGCAGGAAGGCTACTAACCCTGTTAGCCCCGCACCTCCCCTTTCTTGCACCCAAGAAACCCAGGACAAGCGACTTCCAAGCACAGCTGGTTAACAAGGTGACAGCCTCATTCCCGAGGGCCCTCAGCCCAACTGTGCCAAGACTGTGCTCTTTCACAGCAGTTTCTCTTCCTGGATCTCCCCTTCACTCATACTTTCCATCACACCTTTCAAAGTCCTAAGTCCCAGCTGTGGCACAGTCACACTTAAGTGGAGCTCCTCAACCTTTTCCAGGATTTCTCCACATCACAAGCCTCTGGAATTTTCTGTACAGCCCCAGAAACATTTCTTTCAAGAAAGATTCCCCAGTTTCTGGACCTTTCTGTGTTCCTACAATGTCGCTCCACTCCCGCCCTGTGTGCGTGCTCCTTTCATTGTCTTTATTACACAGTTCACTCATCACCCTTCCGTCCTAGACTGTTATCCCATGTGGCTGAGCCCAGTCTCTGACAGAGCACATGTCCAACAAAATTTTACAAATTGACAAATAAATAGGTAATCCTCCTAAGGTACCTGTAGTTAGCATATAACGTCTCTACATAGTGTGAGGGTCCTCGACTTCAGTTAAGCCCTGTGTCTTTAAGATAGCAATATTTTGAAGCTTCTCTTCTTATTTAGGCAGCAATTAAAGTAATTCATCTCTGCTGAAACAGCAAGGGTATTTCACTGTGCATATATATATATATATATATATATATATATATATATATATATATGTAGGCTTTCTGTTTCTGTTTAAATGTATTTCAATTGGTTTGCCCAGTTACCATCAGGAACTTTGTTTTAAATTGTTATTTCATCCTCAGATCAAAATAACTACTCCATGAAGGGAGGAATACAATGCTTAAAGAAGACAGGCATGTCTATAGACACTGCATAAAAATAAAAATGCAATGAACACTGGAAGAAGTCAGGCTGCCAAATAATCTGGATCATTCCTGAATTCAAGAGAAGTCATCAGATTACTTATTTTCTTTATAGCAAGCTACTGCATGTCTCCGTATGTATTCTGCATGCAAGGAAGCTGTCTACGCAAGCAAACCAGAGCATAATTATTTTTGATGTTTGGTAACCCAGTGAGAACACTGCTGTCATACTTTTAAAAATAATCTATCTATCTATCATATCTATCTATCTATCATCTATCTATCTATCTATAGTCTCTATCTATCATCTATCTGTCAGAGAAGTTTCTTTCTTTCTTTCTTCCCCCCCCCCTTTCTTCTTTTCCTTTCTTTTCTCCATGCAGGTACACATGCTACTGAGCTATCTCCCTGGCATCACAGAAGTTATTTCTGAACTGAGTTTCCAAGACACAGTGGTCTTATCTCTTTAGCTCTGTGCTACCTACATGCATTTTCAAACCTGCCAATAGACCTCAGGTATTCACTAGGCTTTCTTCACCCATTGTTTGTGATTGCCTTTCCCCAAGATTACCTGAAAAGTTGTGCAGAACCTCAAGTTCCTTTTTTTTCTTACTGAATTGTAGAAAAATTCTATGTGCCTTATGATTAATTATAAGTAGGCATATAAACAAGATATTCTCCCTTTTCATTGTGCTGTATCTGTAACACTGCCAATATATAGGGAGTAAGAAAAAATTTCTTGTAACTCATCTGAAAAAGAGACCCTTATAAAAATATTCGCTATTCTATCAGGGTGGTGGGAAGAGATCTCAAGCAGGAAATACTATCTTCACATCAAGCAGTTTGTTCCTCCCCTTAGTGTACACAGTGATCCTGCAGAGCGCACATTTTTCCAGCTGAAGATCCAAAAAAGAATAACAATCTAGTTCTGCATCAGCTCATTTCCTCCTGAAATACTTCAGTTCCAAATGGAGCTTTTCCAAATTTCAAGCAATTGTGCCTTGAGATCAGAGCCAAGGGCTGTCATTGTGACTTGTACAGATGGCAGCTACTACAAATTCCTATTGAACTACCCAGTTAGAGTGCGTCTGACTCATCCATGCATAGTTTCTAGAAATGTCCACAACTGGCTGCAACTCTTCAGAAATGAATAATCGGCCCTTCTGGCTAACTGCCCCTTCAAAGGGCTGAGTGTTCCAGGAACACCTTGGAGGCTGGGATCTACACACCAAGGATACGGGGGCTACCAGATCTGAGCCTGGCTGAGCCTCTGTCTGGAAGCCATATGTAGGTAATGACTTCCCGACAGATGCTTCCCATTTCTAGTTTTAAAAGAGAAGACTACAAGTATATATTCAATTGGCTGTAAGCCCTTCTGCCTGATTGCTATCCTCTTAGTTCAACTGTGAAGTTTGACTTGGTGTTTCTAGTACATACTTTATCATTAAAATGTTTAGGACTCCATACAAACTAAGGGACTGAGTTGAGAAAAGGATGAACAAATTTAAATTTGTTTTTAGCCACAGATTCCATCATTTTTATTGTATCTGGTGTGGGATAATGAAGAAAAGTGCAGACATTAATTCTTATAACCAGATTTAGATAGAATAAAAACACCAGCAGCTTGCCTTAGGAAAAGCAAGGAATTTATTCTCTAGTCTGTGCACAAAGATAAAAGACACAACTACTAGGAAACACAATGTGGCCCTTTAACCTTGCATGGAAATTCAGCAGTCTGATCTTTTCCATGGGTGCAATGTGCTGGTGTTTCTCTTTCCCTATTTCTGTGGTGGAATTTTCAGAACTGGTGTGAACACCAGGTCCCTCAGGAGCAGGAAGCTTTGAGGTATTCCTGATGAGTAGCCCGTCTACTGTCCCAGGATATTTGAGTGCATTTCCTGGATTCAGAGTGCCTACTTTCATTCAGGGTTAGAACTAAATATCCTATGTCTAGGAATAAAAGAATGCCTCACCATTGAAAATTATTCATAGAAGAAAACATTAGAGTATAGCAGAAGGAAACATTCAAAGTCTCTTTCAGTGAAGTGGTCCCCAGGAAGGAGGCTCTCAGAGACTACTGATGGTGGCAAATGTCCCTCCTTTGTCTGCCATTTCCTTCTACCTTTCTCAGGATGTTTTCCACTCTCCATCACTTACAAAAACTACAAAATATGGGCTGGTGAGATAGCTCAGTGAATGAAAGTGCCTGCTTAGGCAAGCTTAGGCAAGTTCAGGGACCAGGATTCAATCTCCAGCACCACATGCAGTGCCAGCCCTGCCCCTATGTGCAGTGAGCTACCACTGAGACCGGGTGTGGTGGCACATGCCTGTAATCCCAGCTCTGGGGAGGCTGAAAACAGGAGGATCACTACAAGTCTGAGCTGTGCAGTGAGGCCCTGTACCAAATACATTAAAGAAAATGACTATAAAACAGTATCTTAGGAATGAAACACATACAGCTTTCATTTTACCATTTGCTAATTGCACTATTCTGAAGGCTCTGCATGAAATAGTTTGACAGATATTATCAATGTTCTCAAATATCCTTTAATATGACTTAGTTCTGTGTTTTTAATTTCAGACTGCCAATAACTAAAACCCTGAATACCAATAAGTTGTTAGTTTTGTCAGTTTCTTTACTTTCCAGTCGACTTGAGGTTTTGCTATGTAGTTCAGGCCGGACCTGAATTCACTTCTTAGTGAAGGGTGGCCTTGAGCTCACAGTGATGCTCCTGTCTCAGCCTCCCAAGTGTTGGGATTTAAGGAGAGGGCCATCATGCCCCAATGCAAACTGTCTTACAATACAAACACAAACAGAGATTAAGTAAAACTGTCTCTGTCTAATGAAGCTATCAACTGAGGAGGAAAAAAAAAAGAGATTTCAACCTCTATTAGCAAGAGGAATGTAAATTTCAATACCCATAGGAAATATCTTCAGGATAAAATAAATCTTTGATGCAGCAAAAACTGAATGATTTTTAATTATTTTCCATTATCTGTGGAAGAACCAGGAACAATGATAAGAATCCTAGCCACTTATTTTGTTTTTTCTAGCTACTATCAGTGTCCCTTTGATTCTAGGACAATTTCCAATACTTTTTAGCCAAAACCTTAAAATGGCAGTAAGTACAGTCAGTGAAGTTTAATGCTAGAAAGATGTTTAAATAATTTGAGGAATAGCTATAGCCAGGGAAGCACTTATTCCACGGAGCCATCTCCACAGCCCTAGATACGTTATTTAAATACACCAAAATCTACAAGAGTAAAAGAGAATATAACGATTATATTTGAAACATTAATGATCATTTCATTTAGTTAAGGCTGGAGATATTAAGGATTTAATTAGTGCAAAGAATGTCTATTAAAAATGTCAGGCATTAGGACCTGCCACATAGCTCAGTGGATTAAAGCATCTGCAAGCAGGCACAGGCGCAGGGATTTCTAGCCCCGGGCCTGCTGTGCCAGCCCTGCCGCTGGAGTGCACGGAGACAGCAATTGAAACTGGGCATGGTGGCACATGCCTGTAATCCCAGCTCTTGGGAGGGTGTAAACAGGCAGATCACTTCGAGTCTGATCTAGTAGTAAGATCCTGAACACCCTGTAGACCCTTCCCTAAAATACAAAAAAAGAAAAAAAAAAAGGTCAGACATTTCTTAACAGTATATTTTTTCCTCCATTTAACTATACAGAAAGTATTTTTATGTCAAAAGACAGAAAAAAAAAAAAAAGAAAACAGGAAGTATTGCAAGCAAGCACTACACAGACCCTAAAACACAATAGGACATCATATGCTCAGTGACCTTGATGTTAACTTCATACATCCCCAGTGGCACTGACTAAAGTCTAGATCCAGTAGCCACATCAGCACTCAAAGAAAAAAAAAATAGTCCACATTCCTAAGCATTCCAGAGTGTTTATAACACAAAGGAAAGTCCCTTTCTTCTTTAATTTAAATAGAGGAAGATGAAGACAAACAACCCCTTGAAAAATTGGTAACAGGTTGCCGGGAAACAATTCCTAACAATATATTTGTTCAATAAGTATCATGAAAACATCTCACTTCACATTGAATGGGACCAGCTAATTGTTAGCTGTGTGCTACTTTTCCCTACCAAGCTATGTGTTTCTGGTGAAAGGAAGCTTAGCGCGCTTGAAGTGCGATTACAAAGCTGCCAAGAAGGCAAGTTGGCAAGAAGAGCACAAAGCTTTAAAGATACAGTATACATGCTCTCAATAAATCTGGGCTTCTGTCCTCAAGAATGCGCAGGAGTTGTGGAGAGAGAAGAAACAATTTGTGTACAAGGAAGAACATTGGGAAACCATTGGAAAAATAGACAAATTAGAGATCCCTGGTATCACAAAAAAAGAAGCTGCCTAATTGCTGCATTATGAATTAATAGTTATATAATTTATGGACCAATCTTATGAACTATTAAAATATTTTTTCAAAGAACACTGAATGTTATTGGAAAACGCCCATGCCAGAATTTAAATAAAAAGAAATTGAGAGATTTACAATAGATATGTTTGTGAATGGAAGGGGCTGTGTGACTTACTTCCGTTGATTATTTCTAGGCCCAGCCTTTGTGAATAATTTTCTTTTCCTTCTTGGTATTATAGTTTCAGTATTTTACTTATAAAATAAAAACACTAAATTATATTTTAATTTTTAATAAATTTAGAAGAACCTATGAAACAACACACTTAACTCCAACATATAATGCATCTTGTTTTATTTTTAAATCCAAATTTATGTTTTAGATTTACCTTTAGGAACTAAAACCCTTGTAGCTGTAGGAAGTGACAGTTTAGTGCATGTTGCTCTGAAGGAAAAGTTTACCCCAGTAGCCCTCAGCTAAAGCTAGTGGAGATTGATGGGCACGTATGCTGAGTAATGCACTCTGATTTTTCGCAAGAACAGAAGCATTTGTAGAGATTGATAGAGCAATTCTTCCCCAGCAGTACACACTTTTCCCTTCTAGACATTCATACTAAAAACACAACACAACAAAACAGGGTTTGTATTTTTTTTTTTTCAGATTGATCCTTTCACTTCTTTATCTGATTAGGGATAAAAGGCAAACATGTGTTCTGAACTTACAGATTTAGAAAATAGTGCTTCTCAATGAAGAAAACATAAATTAACATAAAGACTCAAGATGACTAAAAATTTCCTTGATAATTTGCACAACCTGAGGAAATCATTTGATTGCATTATACTTTGGATTTTTGAATTAATATTAAGACAATCTTCTGAGCTATTTCTGTGAGTTTTAAGCTTTGTATCTCAAAGAGGCTTCATTTCATCATTATTTTCAGGGGATTGTGCAGTGGTCCTGTCTTATAGTCAGAGCTGTCTTGAAGTTTTCTGAACTATAGTCTGATTTTGTTTCTTTTTTTTTTTTTTTTTTTTTGAGACAGGGTCTCACTGTGCAGTTCAGGCTGGCCTTAAGCTCACTTTGTAGCTCAGGCTGGTCTCGAACTCACAACAATCCTCCTGCTTCAGCCTCCCGAGTGCTGGGATTACAGGCCTGCGCCACCATGCCAGGCTATTTTTTATTTTCTTAGCTCCACAGTCTCCTCCTGCTTTCAGGACGGCTGCAAAGGCCTTATCCTTGCTTTTCAGAACCACTTCCCATCAAACCTCTGTCCTTCCTCTTATTGCTGGCCCTTAGTGCCGCTCAAGCTACTAAAGTTCCGGCTACCAGTTTCCAAACAGGTTGAACACTTTCCAGGCTGTACGTTTTTTCAGCTGTCCCCTCTCCATCAAATGTCTCTCTCAAATTCCCTCCCAAACAATCAAACAAACAAACAAGCATACCCATCCCAAGGTGGATTACTTCTTCCCCTCTCTCTACCCCTGCACCATCATCAGATGGGCTTTCATTGCACCATCTGTTAAGCTGTTATTTAGATATTGTCCATTAGGGCTGTGTCCTTCTCTAGACTAGGTGTTTAGGAGGGTGGGAATGGGGTGAGTTTCCTTTAGGCAAGTCCAGTGTTGGACCAAAGAAGAAGGTTGCTAACGTGGCAGTCATAGGAGATTTCCTTTCCCATTTGATCACTGTCACTGGAGAAGGAGAAGGCGGTCCCTGAGTGAGGGCTGGCCAGAGGTATAGTCACTGGTGATATAACTTTGTCAACTTTCTTCAGCGACAATGAACACTTTCCTTTCTCCTCAGTGTTTCGTGCACTTCTAAAGTTCTGAAATGAAGAGCAGCCCTGCCAATAACTGACCCTATTAAGCATTTGCCACACGCCAGGCAGCCTTCCATGTGCATTTATGGCTATTGTGATGTACTTCATGAAATAGGCTTCATTACCATCCCTACTGTATTATTGAGAAAAATGTAGCCATAGTTCATAAAACTATACATAATTATAGGAACAAGTGGAAGAGTTGGGGTTGAAAACCAGGCAATATAATCCAAGTCTCTACGGCTTTCTGCCAGCCATGTCCAAGGGCCTGCTTTCCTCAGAACTACAGCCTTTCTCTAAATGTGCTACCTCTAACCACTTGTTTATGGGCCCAAAGGCAACACTCATGGGAAGTAGTTATTTTGTGATGTTGTTCTTTATGAAGTCCAGGAAACAACATGTGACCCTGTCACCTACCCTTCTTGCCACTGGTGTCATTCTTCTTACCCTCATTATTTAGTTCTTCTTTCATTCACTCCTATCTATGCACAGTAGCCATTGATCTTTGAGTAGCACATATATCTGAGTATGTTATTCCCCAGGGAAAAGGTTTTTGATATTACCCCACTGTTTGGGTGGATGGTAATGTCTAAACACCTGAACATAAAATAGAAAGTCACAGATAAACAGGGCCACTATTCTGGAGTCTGGGATTGGTAGAATTAAATGCAAAGTAGAAAATTTAGCCATTAAAAAGTTGTAAATGCAAGACAAAGATGGGAAACCCGCTGTGGCAGCTATGCCCCGAGTGCCTCAGATATACAGAGTTCTCCCATGCATTTACATGTATTCCGTGCCTCCTTCTCACCCCTCATGTTAGAGTTACTCAGAGAAACAGGACCTGCTATGGTTTACATCTGGATGCGTCCTAAGCCCTCATGAGGTCCTAAGCAGGACCTTTGGAAAGTCATTGATTCTGAAGGTAACAGAACTCACCGGCTGTTAAGACCTGGACCTGGTCAGAGGAGGCAGGGCACTGTGGGCGTGTATGACGTGGGAGAGCACTAGCTCAGTGCCTAGCCCCTCCCTGCTTTCTCCTGCTTTCCTGCTAGAGCAGTGTGAACAGCTTCTCCTTCTGGAAGCCTGACTTCCCTGCTGACCTGCCTAGGAGGCAGCGGCCCATACACTGAAACCTCTGTGAAGTGTGATCAAGGTAAACCTCTTTTCCTTGAAGTTGTGCAAAGTAGAAAATTAAGCCATTAAGAAGTTGTAAATACAAGATAAAGACTGGAAACCCACTATGGCAGCGGTGCCCCAAGCGCATTGTGAGGGTTGGATGTGGTGTCTCAGTGATAAGAAAAGCAACTAAGATAGTGCCAAGAAGACACACAGAGGTGTGCAGAGAAAAGGTTGATTATAGAGGATCAGCTGGTGTCACTCTAGAAGCTGAGAAGTGCAAAGGTATGCTTTCTGCAAGCTAGACAATCAGGAAAGCTGGTGGTATGGTTCAAAATCAAGACTGAGGTCTTCAGTGCTCAGCAGCCGGGGTTCGATCCCCAGTGTGCTGTGCTAGCCCTGCACCCTGGGCATGCTGAGATGGCAATTGAGACTGGGCATGGTGGCACGTGCCTATAATCCCAGTGCTTGGGAGGCTGAAAACAGGAGAATCCCTGTGAGTCCAGTCTGTAGTCTCACTGTGTAGTGAGACCCAATAGACCTTATACGAAAATACATTTTAAAAGACTGAAGGTCTGAGAAGCAGGAGAGAGGGTGGTGTGTGTCCTGGACTGTGTGTGGAAGACTGAGAACCAGGAGGGCTGCTGCCTGACAGGCGTAGAACAGAGATGCCCAGAGTGAGCTGGACTTGCCCCCAACTTTGTTCGTGTTGGGACTTTAGTGGATTGGATGATGCTTTGTTGAGGGTGGTTTTTTTTCTCAGTCTCCTGATTCAAAGTTTAATATTTTCAATTTTTTTATTTTAATTTTTTTTAAATTTTAATAATTTATAGAAACATCTAAAACTAATATGTTAATAGCTATCTAGGCATCTCTCAGGTCAGTCAACTGTATAATTTAATGGCTACATTTTCT
>PVKA01004219.1:0-101234 GCA_004027165.1 Ctenomys sociabilis
GTCTGTGTCATCCATGTGGATGAGTCACGGCCAATGCTTGACCAGATTGCTCTCTGTGAGAGCCTGAGAGAAAGTTTTCTCTTCATGTGACTCTCCCCAGGCACACTATAGAACTTCAATCTCTTTCCTCTGTGGCTCCACAATCTCCTTGCTCAGAAAATTTGGAGCTCACCTGAGTCTCATGATATTGCAGTACAGGGGAAATTTTCTACCAAGAATAGTAGAGTAAAATCTCATATATAGAAGCTACTTAAAATTGAACAGGAGATATTAATAAAATATAATATATTTCCTGTTTTAAAAGAATAAACCACTTGATTTTCAATTTTAATTTTTATGTATCTTAAAATTTTTATATTAAAAATTCATTTGACTTGACTTCTTCCAGTTTTTATAAACTGATAAAGTGTAAATAAATCTGGGGACCAGGGAGATGGCTCAGTGGAATAAGCACTTCCCTGGCAAGCACAACAGTCTGAATTCAATCCCCGGTTCTGCCAAAAAAAAAAAAAAAAGTAAATCTGTCTCTCCGTTCCCATAATTTTTGGATTTATTTGGGCACTCATACATTTTATATTACTTTTTAAGAGGCACTTGTACTGATCTCTGGTGGCTATTTTAATTTCAAGTTGTATTAAAAGGTTACTTTTGTGCTTTCAATATTTCCCAAGCTTCGTTTGCAGCTTCTCAAGAGGATTATAAGGAAAATTGAATAACTCAGTGATGTCAGTCCCTTTATAATAAGGGAAATAAGTTCTTTTCTTCTTAACTATTTCTCTTAAGACAATTTGGTGAGAAAAAAAGACTCCAACAAACAATATTAAGACACATAATTATCTTTCCCTTCATATACTTTTTTCATAAGTGCCTGCCTGACAAGTGCAAGGTCCCAAGAACAATCCCTGGTACTGAAAAAAAGTTGTATGTGCTTTTTTTTCCCTCTTCAGTTTTTTTTTCTTGTAAGCATTCAATGCAGTGGTGGTGCGCTACCATCTTCATTCCACTTTTTCTTTCAGCCCCTAATTGGAGTCTCCTAACCTTCCTTGTCAGTGTGACCCTCTGCCTTGAAATTATAGTATGGTAGATCAGTTTTGTCCTGGTGTAGCTCTTGCTACCGAGGTGATGCCATGTCAGCCTCAGGACAGTCCTTTACCATTAGTTTCTCTCAGTATCAGGGATATCACATTTTCTTCCTTGGTTAAGGTTGTATCTACCAGATCTCCACAGAGTGATACCTTTCCCTGTTGTTGTAACTGTGGATGTTGAGACTGAATATTGTTTTCCTTACACCTTTTAACCCATGGTAGAATCTTTCTCATCAGTTTCTTTTGAACATTAGGATTTTTTTTTTTTTGGTTGGAACCAGGGATTGAACTCAGGCCCTTGTGCTTGCCAGGGAAGCACTTATTCTACTGAGCCATCTGGACCCTGAACACTAGGGTCCCTAAACATTAAAACATGTTCTATAATTCTAATTGTTTGTAAATATTTTAGATGTAACTCTTTATGCATTCTCTAGATAAAATGTATCACAAGTAGTTTCCCTTGTGGAGTTTAAATATTTTAAGTGACCATTTTACTAGAAAAAGAGTGAAAATCTAGTTCTGAAGATAAAAGTGCCAAGTTCAGATCTTGATTTCATACCTCATTAGATGTTCAGCCTTTATAGTCCTCAGTTTATGTATCTGTGCATTGGAGATAGTAATCACCACTCCCCATAAAATCACTGAAGATTAATGTGACAGCACCTGGAAAATAGTATAGTGCTCAGCTTATAGTAATCAATACATGCTAATTAGTTTGTTATTTCTATTAATAGTAATATTATGTATGTGTACTAAAAATTTGTAAAGCATTATGTAGACATTTATTTTGTATTTTAAAAACTAAACATTTAAAAGTATTTTATTTATTCTACTTTCCGGAGTTTATATGGCCTTTCATTAGGGCTAAATATTCGGCTAAAAGTACTTTGGAAAACTTACTTATACAGGTTGTGTGATCTTTTTATAGTTGTGTTATAAGCACTTCAAAAAGGAGACTCAGATACACATAGGCCATTCTTTTCTCCAAGACTCGAAAGTGAAATAATTAGATACAAGCATAACCTATTTAGTGCTAGATCTTCAAATCCATTGCTCACAAACATACAGTGAAGTCTGAGGATAGTTAAAACTCCTTTAACAAATAGTTTCTGTGAGGATGAAAAGTTAGCAAGCATGGAAGCGATCATGAACTAGTAGGGTTGCATTGGAAGTACTCAGACAACTTAAATTGGCTCCCAGTGGCCAGAATGTGGGCAGTTTGAGCATCAAAAAGGATAACTACAGTGAATTCATACACATTAAAATAGCTTCAGATCTGAAAGCTCATAATGACACAGATGTTACTAGAATGTGTGTTGTGCACCACCACCTTCTGTTACTTAGATACTGCATCACCATATGCTGATAGATCTGGGCCTGTAGTTCAGTAAATGTATTTAACACTCCCAACTTTCAACATCAAGACCAAAACTTTCTCTAAAACTATTACAACGATTTCAAGCCATCCACAATAGTAACTTGTCCAAATTATACTTTCCCACATCTGGAAGTTATAGATTCAAGTTCAGTTTTACTTATGCTGTTTCCATAAAGTTGTGATTTGGTAAACTGATAATTAATGAATGTTTATTTCTCTCAGTTGTTATCAGATAGAAAGTTGATGGCTGGCTCTTTAAAATTTTAGGGAAATGCATTTTTGTTTTTTAAGATAGGTGTCTTTATACAAATAGTTTAGTGGTGTAGACACTAAATTTTTCTTCCTATTCATGTATTTATAAAGTCTAACTTTCATTGTATATAATCAACACCTATACATTATAAAGATTTTTTATGTTTGAAATATGTGTCCTTTTTTAATGGGCTAATAAATAAATATAACATTTACATGGTGATTCTTGTGCTCTAGAGAATCTTTATGACTCTAAATTCTATCCGTACTAACAGTATGATTAAGCTTAGACTCATGTAATGTTTTAGCCTATGTGTCTGAGAAGGAATGAAGAAGTAGGGTATACTAGGTTATCATTAAAAAAATCTTTGGTATTGTAACATCATATATTTTTCACATGCAAAAAATTACTGGGGTGAGGCACCAAGTTGGCAAAGTGGTAAGCAGCAGACAAAGACTTAACCTAAGTGTTGCCTAAGACACTGGAATATAGCAATATGAGGAAGACAGGAGGGAGAGGGACATGGGTCCCCTGGACCCAGGAAGGATCTGAGGTGTGAATTGAAGCCCACAGAGAAAGTGAAAGGAAACATTTAAATGAAAAGAAAGGAGGTAGCTGACAGTACCTTCTCCCTGAGATGAGACTCACTGTGGAAGAGGAGTGATTCAAACCTGTAGGCACATGGTGACTGCTGGAGACCCAAGAGACCTCCATGGAGACCTAGCAGTGGAGGAGATCAGTAGATGTGAAGAACTGAACTAGCTGGCAGTGACTGCTGTGGGCTGTCATTCCATGTGAGAGAGCGATTGGCTGGGAACCATCTTGGAGGAGGGGCCAGTTGACCTCAGAACTCTGAACAACTGCTGGTTCCATCTAGTAGCTCCCAGCTGGATTCAGGGCCATGAAAAGTGTGCTGAGAGCTACAGGCCAAATGAATCTGGTGTTGGCCATAAGGTACGAACTTCATGGGATTATCCACTACTCTGCCAAAAAGCTACTACTGGCTTTTTGGGATAGATTGGCAGTTATAACCATCAAAGTGAACAGTTTCAGTTCACTAATCAAAAGACACAGACTGGCAGAATGGATCAAGAAGCAAGATTGAACAATAATGCTATGTATAAGAAACCCATTTAATTAAAAAACAAATTCATATACTGAAAGTCAAAGCATGGAAAACAGTGTTTCATGTGACAGGAATCCAGAAAAAAGTATGGGTAGCTATTTTATTTGCAGACAAAGCCAAGACTGTTTAAGAGAGGCATAGAGGGTCAGTAGATCCTTATAAAGGGAACAATCCAAGAGGAAGAGGTAACAGTCATAACTATATAGGAAGCAAATACCAGTGTACCCAGTTATATAAAACAAATATTAACAGACATGAAAAATTAAATAAGGACTAATACCATTGTATTGGGGGAATCTCAGTACTCCACTGTCACAAAAACAGACCAACTAGGCAGAAATCAATAATAAAATACTAGAGCTGAACCAAACTTTTGACCAAATAGACTTAGTAGATGTCTATAGAGTGTTCCAGCTCACCACATCAAAATACACATTCTCAGCTGCACATGGGAATGTTCTGCAACATAGACCACACACTGGCTCATAGAACATGTTCAAGTAAGTGCAAAAGAATTAGAATTATTGCATACATATTATCAGACCATAGTGCAGGTTCATTTTCATGGGCATATGGAAATTAAATAGTACCCTCCTGCACAACTAATGGGCTACCCATGAAGTTAAAGAAGAAATTAGACAGTTTCTACAATTAAATGATAATGACAGTACAATATACCAGAATTTATAGGACACAATAAAAACAATCCTAAGGAGGATATTTATAGGAGTGAATACCCATATAGAAAAACAGAGCAGGCACAAATAACCTAATGTTGAACTTTAGACTTTTAGAAAAAGAAGAATGTGTGGAGGATAAAGCTCAGTGGCGTAGGACTTGCCTGATAAGGGTCCTGAGTTTGATTTTTGGTACACAAAAACAAACAAACAACTAGGCTAAGCCAAAAGATCAGAGCAGAAATTAACACATTGGAGACTTAAGAGAACAATATAAAGAATCAGTGAATTGAAGAGTTGGTTCTTTGAAAGAGTAAGTAAAATCTATTAACCTTTATCCAACTTTATAAAAAATTATGAAAGACTCAAATCCACACAATTAGGAATGGAAAGTGTTAAATCACAACAGAAAATCATTCACACCTGCTTTGAAAATTTGTAGGTATTATAAGAAATGGACAGATTCCTAGATACATATGAGTTACCAAAGCTGAATTAAGATATTAAAAGTCCTAAATAAACCAATTTGACTCAGTGAAATTGAAGATTTTTAAGTAAAAGCCTACCAACAAAGAAAATCCCAGGCTCTAATGGATTCATAGCTGAATTCTAAAAGAAACTTAGAGTAGACCAGCACTACCACTTCTCAAAGTCTTCAGTGAAATTGAAAGGGAAGCAGTACTCCCCAATTCCTTCCTGGAAGCAAGCATTACCCTGATACCAAACCAGAGACAGACCCAACCAAGAAAGAGATCTACAGGGCAATCTCCTTAATGAACATAGATGCCAATATCCTCAATAAGATACTGGTAGACAGAATGTGGCAAATCGTCAAGCAGATTATACACCATGACCAAGGAGTATTCATCCCAGGGATGCAGGATGCTTCAACATATGTAAATCATTAAAAGTATAATACACTATATTAACAGAGCCAAGGACAGACTTCATATGGTCATCTCTATAGATACAGAAAAAGTTTTTTACAAAGTCCAGCACACATTAGTGATAGAAACTGTGCAGAAATTGGAATACATGGTCTTTATCTCAATCTGATAAAAGCCACCTATGACAAACCATCATACTAAACAGACAAAAACTGAAAGCTTTCACTTAGAAATCAGAAACAGGACAAGGATTCCACTGTCTCCACTGTTATTCAGCATAGTCCTGGAAGCTTTAGCCAGAGCAATTAGACAAGAGAAAGAAAGGGAATAATGATAGGAAAAGAAGAAGGTAATATTAGCAGATGACATGCTACTCTACATAGAAGACCTCCAGAACTCCACCTAAAGACTGGTAGGTTTAATAAGCAAATTCAGTAGCATAGCTGTATACAAAGTCAAAACTCAGAAATCAGTAGCCTTCCTGTACATGAATAAAGCAAACTCACTGAGAGAAAAATTAGGAAAACATCAAAAAAAAAAAAAAAGAAATATGCAGGAATCAATCTAATGAAGGATTGAAAAGACTTCAACATTGAAAACTACAATGCTCTGAAAAAGGAGATTGGTGTGGGTATCAGAAAATGAAAGTGTAGGAAGAACCAATGTAATGAAAATGGCCATATTTCCAAAACTATTACACAGATCTAACACAATTCTGATAAAAATTCTAGCAGTGTATCTTACATAATTAGAGAAAACAGTCCTAAAATTCATTTGAAACCAGAAGAGTCCAGGATAGCAAAGCCAGTCTGGGCAACAAAGTGAAGGCACAGGACATCACAAATCCTGACTTGAAATTGTATTATAAAGCTGCTGTGATAAAGCAGCAGGGTAGTGTTAAAAAACAAAAACAAACCAGACCCAAAGATCAGTGAAATAGATTAGAAGATGCAGAAACAACTCCAGAAATATTCAGGCACCTTACCTTTGACAAAGTTGCCAAACACATTGACTGGAAGGCAGACAACATCCTTAAATGTTGCTGGAAAAACTAGCCAGAGATTAAAATTGGACCCATATCTTTCACCATGCACAAAACTTAATTTGAAATGGATCAAAGATGTATTAAAATGAACATTAAATGTGCTGAAAGATAGAATAGGTGGAACTCTTGAGGACTTTGGTATAGGAAAAAACTTCATGAAAAAACTAGGATTAGAGGTCCCATTTGATCCAGCTATTCCCCTGCTGAGGCCCTTCCCAGGAGAATTACAAATATCACACCACAGCAGTATATGTGCACCCATGTTTATAGCAGCACAATTTGTAATAACCAGATCTTGGAAACAACCCAGATGCTCATCAACTGAGGAATAGGTTTAAAAAAAAAAAAAGTGGTATTTTTATACAGCAGAGCTCTTACTCGACCATAAAGAAAGATAAACTGGAGACTTTTATAGATAAGTTGATGTAACTTGAGAGATACTCATAAGTGAAATAAACTAATGCACTAATTTCTCATAGTTCATAGAAAAGAGGTTTGTGCTAAGATTGTTTGGACAACTAAGTGCAGATATCTTTTACTCTGAGAAACTAATTTAAAGATAGCATGCAATGTATTACCATTGTTGCCCTCCGAAAATAAAAAAAATTAGTGCTGTTCTGTGAAATGGCCTTGATTTGCTGAGATTCCTTTTGGACTTTTTGATGTGGAGGAACTCTACAGAAACTGTTTCATTGGCTTTCCATTAAGTTGTTTCTTTGAGAACACACAGAATAGCGGTGGCATCCAATGGGAAAAGATATAAATTCTTCTAGGACCCCTACTGCTGCACAGATGAGGGAAAAAAGGTTATCCTTTAACTTGTGATACTTAAGGTCATTTAAAATGAATTTTCCATCAGGTGGGGGAAAAATAGGATGATTACCAAATATCACACCCTTGGGATAAATATAAGGTTATATAGCTAACTTATTTTCCTCAGGGGTGTCACTAAACAGACTTTTATTACTAGGGTTTTCAAGCATTGCAAAATGTTTACTATTTTCATATTCTGGAAAAAATAGCAGCTTCCATTAGAGATGGATCTGTTAGAGACACTTTACTGAGTAAAGTGCATTTGTTGGGAACTGTGTTTTAACATATGTTTGATTCAGAGTATGTTAGGTTACAAGAGAGTGGTGCAAAGTCCAACAAATAATTTTTCAAGGGACAAGATCCTCATCCTAGTCAGGTGAGTCTTCATGAACAGGGATCTGGGAAATTGTTGATATATTTAAATTTGTTTATGTCCTATTTTTGCTTGGGGATTTTAACAGAAAACAGTATTAAGATTAGGCTTCTAATCTTGGCTTTACCAGTAATTAGCTTTCAGCGAGTCAGTTTTTCTGTCTCTCTCTCATTTTTTTAAAATAGTGAAATGAAACTAAAAACTAATTTGTAGGCTCAAGCCTCATTTAGTTTTAAGATTGTCTCATTTTCTTTTTAAATAAAGTATAAGATTTGACACAATTTAACTTACTTCAGTAAATAGTCAATACCTCTTTAGTGAGAATTCAATCCATATAAGGAATTCTAGGTACAAGGAATGCTAAGAAATGATGGACTCACAGCTCTTAGGGTTGAGGTTTGTGATAGGACAAAAATTAGAAAACAGAGCATATAAACAGATGACTGAGGGCCTGGGGTGATAGTTCAGTGGAATAAGTGCTTGCCCGGCAAACACAGAGTCTTGAGTTCAATCCCTGATACTACAACAACAACAACAGCAGCAGCAACAAAAAACAGATGACTGAAAAGCTTGTGTGAAGTTTTAGAACATACATCTGTGGGAAGCCAAGTAATACCTCCCAAAACATCAGGTCTAACACGTACTCCTCAGTCTAAATTAGGTTTCTGGGGGAGCCGGGGAGATGGCTCAGTGGAATAAGTACTTCCCTGGCAAGTGCCAGGGCCTAAGTTCAATCCCCGGTTCTGCCAATAAATAAATAAATTAGGTTTCTGTGTGGTATTGATGTGCTTTTTCCTTGTAGCAATTATCAAATTTATAACATTTCGATGTGATTATGTCCTGAAGTCTTGTCTTCCCTTTTTATGGTAGAAGACACCCAAACACTTAAGCTGGCACTGATACCGTTCATGGTGGTATGCCCAGGAGCTTGGCATGGAGCCTGACAGGTGGAGGCATTTGATGCCATGTAACAGTACATGGCATGGTTCAGCGTGGAGACATGAGTGTTGTTGGTGAGGTGAAGCAGATTCCAGGGAAGGCTTGGAGAAGTATTTAGGTTCACTCAAAAGTGAAGTAAGCGGTGTCATCAAATGGATAGCCACCAAGGCAAAAGGTAACTTGTGACATGTAGTGTGTTGTGTGTAAGAAAGCAGACTAAAAGCTCATCTGTGCTGAGTACTCAGGTACATCCCTGGTATGTCTAAATTAGGGAGTTTTGATGAAAGGTCTGAGTCCATATATATACACTAGATATGGACTAAGGAAGTGAACATGTGAGTACAGTCATACAGGTTCTGTTGTGATTAGAAAATCCAAATTTGGAGACCAGAGAGATGGCTCAGCAGTGTAAGTACCTGCCTGGCAAGTGCAAGGTCCTGAGTTCAATACCCCCTGGCATCATAAAAAAAAAAAATAATCCAAATGTGCTTAGAAGTGTTATTTTGAATTTGTGGTGGCTTTTTATGTTGTATAATTTCTCTTTAGCTATAACTGAAATTACAATGATATATAAAGAAGGGTGTGTGAAATATTTTTACTTAAAAATATCCTCCTAATTTATTCTTAAGTATTGGAGAGCCTGTAACAAGTTTTAAGTAGGGACTTAACAGTTTTGTCTGGTGGCTGTGTCAGGATGAGTCCAAGGCGAGTGTGGCATTGCCCTTCTTGCTATCAGGTGAGGGTGGCTCTGCTAAGGCAGTGGCAGAGCCAGCACATTTGAGTGCTGTCTTCCTAGCAGTAGTCTTAGATAGAAATTGAACACATAAATCAAATCTTTGTACCAACGTGGTGAATATCTAATACATTTATGCATGAATATTCATATGCACATGTAGAGGTTGAAGTTTGGGGCTTTTATTTTCCTGTCTGTATTATTTTGTCTTCATTTTTCACTTTTTTTTGTTTTTCCATCTTTTTTAACTTGTGACCCTTAAGTTTGAAATTAAATTTGGGCTGTAAGTTGACTCCTTGAATTTTTTCTTCACAGGCTTTCTTTGTACTTTTTAGAAGAAAAGATTAACTTTGGGTTTCCAAAATAAAAAGTAAGGATGGTGATTAAAACTGAATTAAAATCTTTATTTTCTAATATTTGCCAATAGCAAAATAAACAGTCTTAAAGCAGCTTTAAAGGAGCCTTTGAGAACTGGGATTTTAATTAAAGTGCAGATGACCATCACTTTCTGTTTGTCACTGGAAAAAATATGTATTTTTAATTTTTCAAAGCTTTGCCCAGCAGCGCATGGAGTACATCTGCTGGTATTTGGCGTTGAGCAACACAAATAGATTCAGATGTTTAGGGCCTTTGTCTCCACTGCTCTCAGCTCACCTCCCCATTTGAGTGTGGCACAGCCCAAACACAGTTTTTGAAAACAGCAGCTAGAGTTACTTCTGAAGCACTCTCCTGGGGACAGATAAAGTCAATCTCTGTTTATGTAATGAAATCAGGAGCAAGGGGTCTGCTGTAGTACTTTGCAGATGGGATTCCATTGGTGTTGTCTTTCAGGGAAGGACTGGATTTAATAAGCCTTTATTCTCACTTGCTTTCTTGGGTGGGGTGGGGGGAATGCAGCCCATTCTAATGGATTATTTTGAAATGTTTTGATTAGGTAGTGTTAGAGCTTTTCTGAACAATTGATTTTAGCAAAAAGTTTATTATGAAAAGTGAGACGCTAATCAATTTTACCTGATAAAAGACTTAAACTTTAATCTTCCTTTTTTGTCCGATGCTACTACTATTCACTTTATGTGGGTGGGCTTATGTGTATTTAAATAGTTTCTTTTTCTTTCTTTCTTTTTTTTTTTTTTTTGGTATACTACATTTTAATTTAACTTGAGCTTTCAAAACAAACATTGTTTAACCTCTTCTCAAATACTCATGAAATCCTTCGTATTTTATAAAATGTTTACAAACTATTCTTGAGAGTAAAATCTCATAAAAACCTTTGGTTCAGGACCAGAGTTCAAAGGAAAATCCGTTTGGTTTTGATTTAGAAACTATAAAAACAAAATACCCTCAGAATGGCAGGGTGTGAATTGGTAACTTCAATTTTATTACAATTGGCCAAGCCCATTCCCAGATGTTTCCAATTAAAAACCAAGAATGCTAACTTGAGTGAATATTATATGAAAGCATTTTTCTGAGAAAAATAACAAAGACTCAAATCCTTTAGCTTTAATTAAAGAAATACCTTTTCATTTATGAAACTTATACAAAGAAAAATGTAATATTCAAAGGGAATTGTTATATATCAGTTTTGCAAACATGTATTCCTGAATACACAGGGGTTCAAATATTTCTTCTTACATAGGACAAAACAAGATTTTTTAAAAGTTTGTTAAAGCCTTCAGGTATTAAAATCTTGTATTTCTGGATGTACTGTAATCAAAGAGTAGACCCTTTAAAGTACTGAATTTAGAGAAATGGTCATTTCAGTGTTTTCTTTAGGATTTTTCAAGGACATTTTTCATTATAATATAAATAATACATTTTTCTTCTGTTTCTGATCAGTTGTATATCCAATTATAAGAAATATTTTGATGGGAATCTAGGAAGACAGAAAATAAGATTATAAAAAAACTGTAATATAATTTTGAAACTGTGGGGTTTGTAGTATTTCTCCAAATAATGCCATATTGTAGATGAATCTATTCATGAACTTGAAACATGCCTCAAATATTTCATTTTGTATTAGGAAGACAGATACTGGTAATAAATTTTGAATTTATGAAAATTGGCATTTGTTCAGAGAAAAGAGTAGAGTGACTGTTTATAGCTAACCTAACATTAACATTTTGAATATAAACCTAAATTCACTTTGAAAGCTTCCTTAAACCATGAAGACACAGAAGCACATTCCAGCTGTAAAGATGAAACAGGTGTTTCTCTTTTCATCTCCAATTTGGTGAAACTTTGATGGACGTGCATTTAGGAGCTCATGGCTGTAGGTCTCAGGTCTGTCTTTGCTGTTGGTGAATGTCTGTTTTATTTTTCAAACACGGTGCTGCTCAGTCTTGAAGACATGTTGCAGAATGCGTGTTGCTGCTGCTCTAGAGAAAGCTGGTCTTTTTACCTTTGAATTCCACCAGCAGCTTGTGTGTAGTTGTCGCCTCTCTTCAGTATTGCTGTCCAGTGCAGCGCCTTTATGCTTGCATGGTGTCCTGTGTCATCATCCTACATTCACCTCTGCTTTCAAAGTCATTGGCCACAGTTGCCACCTCTGCTTTTGCAGATAACAAGCATTTCCCAAACACAGTCTCAGTGCATATTGAACTAAGCTGTGATTTTCAAGATTTTTGCAATTATTTTATAAATACTTGAAAGAGTTATGACTATTTTTAGATATAGGTATGGAATAAGCAAATCAAGGGTCTAGTTCAGAGTTTATTGTTATTGTATGATCTTATTTTCCCTGAACAATAGAAATTATGTAATCTTTCATTACATTTTAAAGTTATAAGATTTAACATAAAGCTATACAGAGTTGTTACAGGGTAGTGCTCTTCACAAACAGAGAGAAATCATTATTGTCATTGTCATTACCCACTAATGTGAAGTATTCAGCTCTGCTAGCAGGAGTCCCTTTCTCAAGATTTGTTTCCCACTTGGCCCTGTTCCTTTTAGTGACACTAAATATGAACAGTGGCCTTTTTTCAAAAAGCAAATGTATTTTTTTTTTTTTTTTTTGTCTTTTTGAGACAGGGTCTCACTATGCAGTTCAGGCTGGCCTTAAGCTCACTTTGTAGCTCAGGCTGGTCTCGAACTCACAACAATCCTCCTGCCTCAGCCTCCCGAGTGCTGGGATTAGAGGCATGCGCCACCATGCCCGGCTAGCAAATGTATTTTAGAGAAATAAATATTTTTAGTTTTTAGGAAAAAAACTAAGTGAACACATGTAGATGCTGTCTAATCTTCTTGAATATAACTCCCCCTTTTAATTCCAGTAACTTTCATAAACTATCTCATGATCATGTGACTTCAGCATTTGGTAATAATTCACTGAATTTCCAAGGTTGGGAACTACGCTAATATACAACTGTAAACTTCATCATAAGTAGAAGTTCAGCAAATATGGATTAATTCATGCATGCCACATTAGTGTACAAGGCAGGGGCATTAAAATAACATATACTGTGATTAGAGAATGAAGGTAGAAATAGTACAAGTGGGGCATAGGGCTAGCTTTACTCTTCATTCATTTAGTTATTTACTGGGAAGGTTTTGAAACAGAGGAGTACAACAGAGTAAAAATCCCTGACCATACATTCTAACAAGAAATTCCATATAGTTATAAGTAAATAGGAATTAATAAGAATGTTAAAAGTTGGTAAGCCCTATAGAAGAAAACTAGAGATGAAAGCTGAGCTTCTTTGAGATTGTGATATTAAGCAGGCTGTGGGAGATGATAGCTCAGCAGCATAAGTGCCTGCCTGGCAAGAGCAAGATCCTGAGTTTGATCTCCAGTACAAAAAAAAAAAGTAAATGACAAATTAACTATAAGAATACGTGTAAAATCAAAATAGGGAACATTTGTGAGAAGCCCTGAAGTAAGAGCAACTTGGCATGTCTCCTGGAGGCCAGGGTGGGGGAGGAGCAAGTCGTAAAAAAGCAGACCAAGAAAGGTAATGTGAGCTACATCCCTTGTCACGTGTGGTTGTGTCACACTGAGTCAAATAGGAAACATGGTAGTATGTAGTAGATTTGTGTTTGTTGGGGCCAAGGGTGGGGAGTAGGGAGTGACTGCTAACATGCATGGGGTGTCTTGGGGGAGGAAAAATGTTATGGAGTTATACAGTGATGACAGTTGTACAGCCTTGAAATAGAATAAGAGGGGCTGGAGAGACAGCTCAGTAGAATAAGTGCTTGCCTGGCAAGCACAAGAGCCTGAGTTCAATCCAAGAGCCTCAGTTCCCCCAAAAAACAAAAAAGAAATAGAATAAGAACACTGAGTGTATTTTTTTCTTCAATCAGATTTTATTGTCACATTATATATATATATATATATATATATATATATATATATATATATATAGTATACATTATCATGAACTATATAATATATATTATATAATAACATATGATATATGTACTATATTATGTATATAATAGTCACATCCATCATAGAGAATTTGTACCTGTATGTGATATAACGTATTTTTTCCATTCCTGTCTTCCCTTCAACTGCTCCTCCTCTCTCTATTTACAGAAGCTTTGTTTCCACTTTTTCCTTTGCTCATTTTCTTTAATGTTTCTTTTGTTCCCCTCCCCTCTTCTGATTTTCCCCATTTTCTTCCTATTTCACAATACCTAATATATATTTTTGTCCTTACTACACTTGCAGTTTCTTGCAATGGAGAAGCAAGGCAGTAGTTACATGTGTGTGTCTCTGATTATCTTCTCAGGGTGCTCTTTATTGTCTCAAGCCTATCATTATGGCAGAGTGGCACTCCTGTGTTTGTAAGAAAACCACATCTTTGTTACCCTGAATGTATAGTTTAAAAGGGTGACATTTATGGTTTTGTGAGGTGTATCAGTAAAAAATGATTGCCATGGTTTGCTAAGTACCACTTTTGCTAAATGATTTTTTCACATAATTTAGTGTTTTTTTTAATAGGGTAGAAAATTAGGTCAATATGATAATGCTCTTCAGATATGGTCTAAAGCATGCAAGTAGAATGCCTTTATTCATTCCATAGTCTAAAACCAGAATTGCATGATATTCTCTTCCTGAAAACACAATGTTTTTCTAATAGAAATATAGCAGGAAAGGTATTCAGCTTGGGATTTTAGTTTTTTCTTCTCCTAGTATATTTTAGATTTAACTTTCCTAGACTTTTATTTTCTGACAATGTAGTAAAATTTAAGTAGTCTGTAACCATATTTCAATTTTCTTTTTAAGTTAGGCAAAGGCATAATTTAGTTTTGTAAGTAGGTAAGTAGTTTTCATTATAGAAGAAACTACTAAATATAGCTGTTCACTGAGAAAACATTAACTCTTATTTGGCAACTCAGAATATAGCAGTACTTAGCTAGTTGGTTTATTTTTCTTTTGTTTTCCAGTTCCAAAACACTTTACAAATAACTGCAAAAGTTCTAATAGTTTGGTGACGTTATAAATTGCAGGACTTACTCAGCTTTTTGTCTTTGAGGACTTTGAGCTAAAGGGCCATCTCTTTGTATTTTAATTAATACTAAAATTAATTATTACATCCTCCTTTTAGGATTTTTTAAAGCTAGTGTTTAACTTTGTAGGCATCTTATATTCCCTCCACTGACTCCTTGGCATAATGCCTGTTCTGGTGAGGTCTGTTTTGTTCTTGTTGTTGGGTTTGTGAGGAGGCACAAAGGGAGTCCAGAACTCATCTTGTAAAGTATACATCACATTGAAAGAACTGTCCAAAACCTAGTGAGGTAAACTCTGTCTGAACAATTATGTGTTCAGAATTTTGAGTACTTAGGAAATCTGTGATAACTCAGATTTCTTATTTACAAAAAGTCAGCACCCTAGGAAAGAATTAATCTGCTTTTACCTCATTGTTCAATCTGAATGAATGTATTTGGAAGTTGATTAAATATTTTTCTTCTTACCAAGGGAAAGTATGTCCAAATCCTTAAGTAATTACATTCTTAACACAGGCATTTCTCATTTTCTTAAAGTGGTGAAAAGGCAAGATAGCTTTCAAATCTCAGCACTTCTCATTTGTGTGCTGTGACTCTAAATAGAGTTTAAACACTTTGGTCACTCCACTGTCAACTCGCTTAATTTAGAGAGCATAACATTTCAGAGGGGTTTATTTCATAAAACTGCATTCTTAAAGCTTGAGAGGAGAAGTACCAAAATCAGCCTGTACATACTTTGGGAAAAAATGGTGTTTTAAGCTCAAATTAAAAATTTAAAAATTTGATTAGAAATGATGAGCAGAAAGCAAAATGTACACCTTTATGATCTTTTAGTAAAATAATTTGAGTATTTAGAAAAAAAAATACACATATGAGCAGATACTACTTTCAAAGAATATTGTCAAAGTTTAGGAACTTTAAACAGTTGAACTCTATCACTGAATATTTTATGGCACTTCCATCTTTGTACAGATTTATCACACTGTGGATTAGAGGCATGCATTTGCACATCTTGGTGTTACCAGTAAACTAGCAACATCACAGTGAGAATTCACTTAATGTTCATCAATGAAATATTTTTAATTGTCAGTATCAGTCTTAAAGCCAGTCACTGGGTTCAGGTGGCTGATGATGAATCTGCATATTGGCCTGCAGTGTGTTGATAGGGAAAACGGGGTCTTTTTTGATCAAATTGAGCTTGATTGTCCCTCTCCCCAGTCTAGTATTTGTCTTGTACATGGTAGCATTATGTTCCACCTAAAGTAGAAAATTGTGTCTTTTATATATTTTAGCATTTTTCTTTTCTTAAAATGATGTATATTTGTTCTTTTTTTTCAGTAGATACTCTTGGGATTCTCTTTTATATTCTGCCATCACAGTAGCATTCCATTTTTATGGCCTTTTCCTTATTCATGTTGATAATAGTTTTTTACAAGGTGTCTTAGAATAACTTAAGCAAAAAGAGCAGAAAAATTCAGCAAATGAAGAATGGTGAGAGGCAATAAGATCTGCCAGAAATTAAAATATATTATAAAACTTTAATTGTTAAAACCATCTGGCACTGACACATACCTAGGCTGATAGATCAGTGTAAATTTCTGAAAGAGAATTCAGCATGTGTAGAAGTTATCAGCTTATCAAAGTATAATTTTAAATCAGTGAGGGAGTGAAGATTGTTCAAAACATGATGTTGAGGCCATTGAGTAAACACTTGAGAGAAATTAGATTTTTTTTTATAACAAAATGAATTTAAGATGGAGCATAAATGTAATTGTAGTGGATATATTAAAATGTTAGAAAAAGGTAAAAGTATATTTTAAAAATTTTCATGTGAGAATGGACTTTGTAATTATTGTGCAAATCCTGCATGCCATTTTTAGTGACAAATTTAACCATATATTACATTTGCACATGGCAAAAGGGTACAATATGCAAATTATGTAAAAGCCAAAGTAAGAAAATACTTAAAATATATTGTCAATGAAGAGTTCATTTCCTTAATACATACTTATTTTTTCAGTTACTAAAAAACCAGCAGTCCACAACAATATTCACCTACTATATGGAAAACGAAAGGCAGATTCCTCTACACATAATGAAAGATATATAATAAAAATTAAAAACAACAAAGTGCCATTTTTCTGATTGGCAAAGATTGAATTTTGATAGTGTACAACTTTGGTAAAAGTGTGAACCATTGTATACACCTTATGTTGCTGATGGAAATGGAAAAAGACACAACTTCTGTGGAAAGTTTGGCACTTTTTAAGTTAAGGCTCTTTATCCATTACAGTTCAAGGAATTCTAGAAACATTCAAAAATGACATATATATGAGAAAGAGTACAGGTATTTTATCAATTGACTACCATTTTCAACCAGTGTTATGTAAGTTATACTTAGTTGAAATCCTTATCAAATCATCATCCCCTTGTCCCCCCCATTCTAAATTTGAGTAAGATACACTGGAGTAACTTACTATGCTTATAATTTACATTTGTAGTAACTGAAGATGTTCTACATCTTTTCATGTGCTTACTTGGTATCCATTTATCTTTGATGAAGTATTTGTCTTCTAAAAAATTTGTGTTATTATTACTGAGCTGTTAACCTTCTTCATATGCTCTGAATGAAAATCTGTTGTCTAAGACTACATGTCATGTGTGTTTTGTTCTGATCTTTGGCTTGCTTATTTGATTGATTGATGGGTTTTTGAGAGAGGGCGTCACTCTGTAGTACAGAGTGCAGGCTAGCCTCAAACTTGCTTATGGTCTCAAACTTCTGGCAGTCCTCCTGCCTCAGTGTCCCAACTGCTGGAATTACGGGCTTGTGCCACCATGCCTGGTTAAAACTTTTGAAGACCAATTTCTGTGAAGTCCAACTCAATAGTTTTTATAAATCTTTTATTATTTACTGCTTTTTGTTTACTTGAAAAAAAAATCTTTGTATACTCCAAAGTCAAGAAAATTTACTCCGTTTTTATTATTAGAAGTTTTATAACTTTAGCCTTTTTGTTCAGCTTTTTCTTTTTAAACAGATTTTCAAAATGATCACCCAAAGAGAAAAAAAAAGATGTAGAATTGCTGCTTTAGGCCAATGTCTGTTTTTTAGATTAATAATGTGGACAGTATTACAGCATACTGTTCATTCACCCCAACAAAATTTATAATTAATGGAGAGATGAACTGCTTTGATATGAAAGGTAGCAGTGGAATTAATTCTACCTTTAAGATACACAGCAATGGAATATCTGGTTATTATACTTTCCAGTTCATTTCTAGATAATCCTGTTGTGAACGTTAGCATTAGACAAATGTGTAGGTCACTTGGAACTGCTCCTTTCAGATGACCTTTAATGGTATAGGGCAGTAAACAATGCAGTGAACATGCCAGGAAGATTAAGAGCTGGAGACTTAAATTCTGGTCTTTAACCCATGACCTGCTCCCATTGGAATGTAGGGCAAAATTCATACTGTCAGATAAGCCTTCACATTTCATCTATAATAAAGCCCAAACACACTTGACCCTCCCAGAATCTGGTCCCAAAGTACCTGTCTGTTGCTTTAGTGTCCTGTTCCTTCCTGGTTCTTAGAATTATTTACCTGGTCCAACTCAGCTTTTGGTTATGCTGTTCCTTTTATCTAGATTGTTCTCATTCCTTTCCCTCATGACATAGATACTCAATCTTTTAGCCCCTCTAATTAAGCTTTATATTCTCCTTGACCCCTATTCCTGCCTTGCCAGCAGGAAGAAATGTCCCTGCACACTTTCTGTGTTCTTATCCTGCCTGCCTTGAGCTGCAGAGTGGGGATGCTGTCCTGTGAGTGCAGGCGGAGCACAGTGTTCCCTTGAAGCCTATATAGTGCTTCACCTTTTGGCTCATGCAGCCAGCTTCATGTAGATGCATTTCTGATGCAAAGCAATGTAACAGTGCAGAGCCCTTCAGGGATATTTTTATGGTGTGTTTTGTACTGGTATTTTTCAGACTCTACTGTGACCTAGTTCTATTCATGAAAGCACTCAATGGTGGTTCAGGAGCATCATTTCTTAAAAAACGAAAGCAGACCCTGGTAACTCAGGGACTTAATGAGATCCTGTGTCAAAATGAAAAATAAAAAAAGGCTGGAGATGTAGCTCATTACAAAGGCCCCAAGTTCACTCCCCAGTAATGAGAAGGAAAGAAACAGAACATGGGTAGGCATTATACCATAAACATTTTTATTCTAGCTTTATATTTCCATTATATTTTTATTCTAGCCTTATATTTATCCCAGTCTTGTGTTTACAAGGTTGTGACATAAAATGTTTTATTTTTTTATTTTTATAAAATGGGTTTATTACCATGAGGTAAAATAAAAATTTGAAAAACGTTGTACTGGGATTTAATCTGTAAATGAAGTTTGAATTTTTTTGGTACCAGAAATTGCACTCAGGACCTTATGCTTGTCCTGAGTGCAATTGTGCTCCTGGCTTCTTAATTTACAATTTTAATATTTAACAAAGAAAATTTAGGGCTTTTAATTAAGTTCAAATGAAACCTTGATGTTTCTAAAAATGTTTATTAAATGCTTTCTCATAATTATATAATTTTCTCTTAATATAAGTGAGTAATGTCTTCCTTCAACTTATGTTGTATAGTTCTTGTTTTGTATTGGGGTATATCATTGAATTATAAATATATAATCATTTTTCTACAATAGAATTTTGAAGAAAGATTAAGGTTTACCACAAATATTTTCCCCAAATTTCCATTATATAATTTAAACTTTTTACTATACTTGTTTTAGTTTTACTTTTTTTAGTTTAGGTTAATTACAGAAGTTGATAAGATAGTACTTTTTAACATCAGAATGGAATGATTCTGTACATTTAAAATTTTGTGATTAAAGATAGATTCTCTAAAGGACAGTGAAATTTGGAAATGTAAATTCATTTTATAAAATTCTCCAACATATGAAAAGTTTCTGTTATTCACTATTTTTCAAAAAAAAAATTTGATTTTGAAACTGGGAATTGGTGATCAGCTTATCAAAAATTATGTAAAATGTGAAAAGAATAAAATTTGAATCTGCTAAATCAACACAGTACCCTAAATGGCAACATTATCACTTCCAGAGAACCTTCAGTCCATTGTGCACACTCAGGATAGAGTGCGATTACTAATGGGGTTGCAGTATTTACAGTAAAGCTATTTCTGGTTTACTTTGTCTAAATTTGTAAGGTCCTTCCTGGTTCATTGCAGCCTTGTATGTTAGGAGTTACTTGTTGGTAATGCCACATCTGTATCTTTTTCTCTCACTTCCCTTATAGGGTCAGTATAGACCTTCGGATTTGTTGTGTCCTGAGACGTATGTTTGGGTACCTATCGAGCAATGCCTGCCTCCACTTGAAAACTCCAAATACTGCCGTTTCAACCAGGATCCAGAAGCAGGTATGTTTGCAGCAGGGCTCACCTAGGAGTCATTGGCTTTGTTCGCACAATTTATGTGTGTGTCTGTGGCCCTTTCCAGGGGCAAGTAACTTTTATCTGCTATAGAATGTATGTGTGTACATGTACCCCCGTGTGTGTAGGATAGAGGAAACATCATATATGCCACACGCAGTGTCTTGGTTACTTTTCTCTAAATGCTGGGACAAAATATCCGACACCCAAAATGAAGAAAGGAAAGATTTATTTAGCTTATGGTTACTGGAGGTTTCAGCCCATACTCAACTGGCTCCAAGGCAGACTGACACATGGCAGAGGACAGCAGTTCATGGTGGTAGAAAGCAGCACAGCAGCAAGAGCAAAAGAAAGGAGTAACAGCAACATAGAGCAAGTCTGTCTCCTTTATGTTACATTCAGGCTATCTGCCCCAGGCTGGGTGTAGCACTCACACCCATAATCCCAGTGAATCATAAATTAATCACGAACTCTAGAAGCCCGCCCATGACTTATATGAGGCTTTGGGGCGACAACTAGAGACAAACCATAACACACAGTTTGGCAGAAATTAAGAAACTTCATGTAGTTAGACTGCATATTGCCCTAGCATTTTTGCGTTAGACTAGCTTTATGTGGTTTGAGGACTGACACCATTCCCCATTTCTTTTAAAGCCATCTCAATACATAGAATTGTCACTGATGATTATTTGGTCAGTGATTAGAAGTATTGACCAGTTGACTGAGTGCAGGTATAGGATGATGTAATGGAGCCAAACAGGCTATGAGAGGTCTTGTGACAATATGCTCTTGGGTTTTTGCTTATATGATATACCTCCCTTTTGCCCCATCTTCTACCTCTGGCCCTAGCCACATTTTGTTTCCCATTTGGATATTTACCTATATTAGTATGTATACAGACACACTGGAAGTACTGCATGGCCTTAGAATCAGTCTTTCTGGATTCAGATCCTGGCTTCATAATCAGTTGCTATACCATGTGTTCTTAGGCAGTCATAAAAAATTTCCCTGTTCTCAACTCTATTGATTTGTTTCATTTTATTTTGCTATTTGAGATAGGGTTTTCATTATGTAGTTTAGGCTGATTTTTAGCTCACTGTGTAGCCTATGCTAGCCTTAAACTCACCATGATCTACCTCAGCCTCCCAAGTGCTGGGAGTGATTTCTGTACTTTTAATGTTAAAGTAACAATGAGATCTACCTTCTTGAGCTAACATGAGGATTATAGGATGGACATTCTAAGAACCACTCTCTAGGATTGTTGTTTTGGTGATGGTTACCCAGAATGCTGTACAGGATTTATCCAAATGGGAAACAAGCTTTTGTCTACATTTACTTTTATTTATTTATTTATACTTTTTTTGCATTTACTTTTATATGTTCTGTAATTCTCTCTGGAAAAGAGTACAGTCATATTTATCTCCTAGTATCCTGAGTAGCCTTTGCAGTGTAAAAGTAGTTCTGCTGATCCTCAGGGCATTCACCTGCTGCTTTGCTAGGTTGGCGTGCTTTTTGTGCTGTTGGAATAAGTTGTATTATGCTGACATGCATGACTTCATGTTCCTTCATGTCCAAATTTTCCTCAATTTAGCTTTCAGTCCTCAAAAGAATCCACACAAAGTAGATGCCTGATGCATTCCTGTTAAGAACTCATTTTTTTGTCTGCCACTAGGATCTAAAAAAATAAGGAAAGAAATGTAAAGGCTGGTAGAGGGGAAAGAAGTAAATAGAGTTAAACAGGAACATAAGGCAGCAAAGAAAGAAATGCAGTAGTTCCTTCAGTTCTAAGATGTGCATTTTTCCTCACAAATTTTTCCTGATAAAAAAGAATTTCTTTATGTAATATGTTTTGTTACCTCCTAGAAAAGTTGTTTTGAAATCAAGAGCAGTGCCTCTTATGCCTTACCTGGCGAAGAGCATCCTAGGGTCCAGCTGATGGCGTGCCATGTGCACTAGAGTTGGCTTGAGGGTTTTTAGATATTTAGGCTTTATAGTTAACCAGGATTTATAATTCTTATGCCTTAAACTATTAATCAGAATGAGATAATTTTATTCTGAGTTATATCTCAGAATTGATGAGACAGATAGTCTGTTACTTGAAAACAACATTAAATTTCTCATTTTGGAATCAGGTCACTCACCAAAGATAATAGTGTCAGAGAGGAAGGCACATACTGTATACCAATCCTTCTCATCCCTTGAAAACAAAAATAAAACAATTGTTTTACCTTTTCTTTGGGTCATGTCAGAGCCAAGCCCTTGTGAGAAAAACTGCTGAACATTTTATTGAATTATTTCATGTTCATATTATAATTTCCTTCAGTCGAATATTATTATGACCAGAAATTTGTTTCTAGGTCCAGGGGGATGGCTCAGTGGAATAAGCGTTTCCCTGGCAAGTGCAGGGGCCTGAGTTCAAGGGCCCGGTTCTGCTAAAAAAAAATTTGTTTCGATTTCCCACACTTATGACATAATTTTATACCTCTTGAGAAGATGACTTAGAATAATATTCATGCACTGAAGACTATAAATATTCATTCATGTTAATAAATTTATAAATTATTTTCCAAAATCATTAATGGACATTTCATGGCAAAGAAAATGTAAAGTCTTATATTGACTTTTTGTCAAGAGCATGTACTGTATCCTGGTAAGTGATAAATATATAGCATGTTCTTTTCCTATAATTTACCAAGTTACATTCTCATGTCAGCAACTGTAGTTTTCTATTATTCCTTGTTTAAAACCCATACAAAGTTCAGAGTAAATTTCTTTGAGAATAGTTGTTCAAAGAAAAATGAAAGTTCTTTTTCAATCTGAGTCTTTGAAATTTCCAAATGAATACTGTATAGTTTTATCAGTATTGAATATCACAGTCCAGACAGTACTTGAAGTCAGACTTACATCCTGTGGTTTTAGGAAATTAAAGTACAGTTACATGCTGGAATGTATTGAGCCTGCTGTGAAACATGGTCATTGGAGGTGTGAATGGCAATCTGTGAGAAACTGTATGACCCACACTCTGGCTCAGAGAAAATACAGAGCTTAATATGGACATTATTGTTAGTCGGCATGGTGCTTTCTTCACATAGGCGTGTTTCTCCTCTCAGCTGTGCTGTAGTTCAGTTACCCTGTAGAAGGCACAGCTGAACACAATAGACTTCTATGAAACAGGGGTGACTTGGAGGCCAGTGCTGAATTCTGTAAGCCTCTGGATCTCTCACTGCCATGTCCTGTACACCCTTGGTTGGTAGTTTGTGTTCTTTGCTGATTTGTTCAACTAAGAAGTCTGTATAACAGTACAGTCTTTGTATTTACCACTGTGTTCCTGTGGACAGAGAGGTTGAAAAACTGTTACTCAGAAAAATCTAAAATTCTCTTGCTCATAAATACATGCTTTTCAATTCAGAATTTCTGTCTGTTTTGAAGAAAGGAGTTCCAAAGTTTCTCAAATAATTTTTAGGTAAAAATATATAAGATTCATTTTTTTATTTTCCATAATTTTATTGAAGAACAAATAGCAATGAGACAGTTTCAAATCAAATTAGTAGAACAGATTCAATAATTAATACATTGCATATTGTTTTCGTAGTGGTTTTTTGTTGTACAAGGTGCATACATGATATTCTGTCTACAAACACTATTAGAGCAGATGCCTGTATTCAATGAATTGAGAGAATGTAGCTGTATACCTATCTTTTTTTTTTAAGCTGAATTATAGTATACTTTCAATAATTGATACTTTTACATTATTATCTTCCTAGTGCTTATCCATAGTATAAGAAGCAGACAGGATATCCTGTCCAAACACTATTAGTGCAAATCTTTCTTCTCATAGAATTACACAAAAGTACTGCATATTTATCCTAACTATACTGTCTACACAAACACAGAATGGTCCTTCCTTTGTATCCCCCTTTTTTTGTTTAGTCCTGTCAGAGATGGGTATTCTATTGGCATTCAATTATTATAGGTGCTTGAGTTCAGCTAAACAATCCAACACAGTCCAACAGTCCACAATAAGAGTGGGTTATCTGAAGAAGTTGTTGACTAGAGCCATTTACAGCTCAGCTTATTATGGCTTTATTTTATATACCTCATTTTTATACTTCTCTGCTGGATGGTTAAGCCCAAGATAAAGCAAGACCTATATTACAAAAAATGTAACTTTTGTATCTGATGAGGTTAGTCAAGTCCCCTCAGGATTTATCCTGTAACCCTGTACCTCACTCTGTAGATCCTTTGTCAGAGTCAGCTGTGTGAATGAGTCACAGACATTGCTTGACCAGTTTGCAAACTTAGGTCATTAACTGCCCAGAAGAGAAACTTATTATTACCCTGCAACATATGAAATTCTGTTTACCCACACTATTAGTCTGAATATCAGACATCATAAGCATAACATGGAACATGTATTTTTCATCAAATATTGAGATACTAAACTTGAAGTCTATACAGAATATGAAGAAGAAAAAAATGTTTTTAAAAAAGGAATGAACACTTAAATATATTTACATAGATATTTAGAAATCCATCCATATGCAGCATAGTAGCATTGTAGCGGGACTGTCTTGTGACTTTTTTCATCTTATTTTTCATTTATTACCCTTTAAAAAAGGGTAATATAGTAATAGTTGGTATGTCATGACAAGAAGTCCATATTTATAAGACCAGAATGACAGGCATTTAAAGCATGACCTGTCTATTACACTTTGTTAAATTCAGTGCAATTGCTTGGCTCACAGGTATCAGCATATATGGTTAGTTGGGGTGAAAATCCTACCACTTAACTGTTAGTTTCAAAAATCTCCTGATGTTTCTCAGGATCATTCTCTTACCCATCTAGTGTGTATAACTGAATGGTCTTGGCCCTGTCATATTTCTTGGCGTTTCTCCTTGCCCTCTCCTTATTGTCCAATCCTCAAGTTCTCACTTTCCTTTTAATTGTGTTATACATTTCTATTTGCAATTCTTCTTTTGAGTTATAGTAGGGAAACTATATGATATTTGCACATGTAGGTCTAGTTTATTTTACTTATATTTTCAAGTGGCATCCACTTAAATATGAAGGCTTCAAGTTTATCTTTCTTTACAGTTGAGTAATACTCCATCATATAAAAATACCACATCTTTTTCAACCATTCCTCATGTGACAGGCATCTTGGTTGTTTGCAAGATTTGGCTATCACAAATTGTGCTGCTGTAAACATAGGTACACATGTATCCCTATGATATGATGTTTTTAGTTCATCCAGGAAAATTCCCAATAGAGAGATAGCTGGCTTGAATGGGATTTCCAGTCCTAGTTTTTTAAGGAATCTTCACACTGATTTCCATAATGGGTGCACCAGTTTACATTCCCACCAGCAGTGCAGAAGGGTTCCCTTTTACCCACAACCTCTCCAACATTTGTTGTTACTTGATTTCTTTATGATAGCTATTCTTTCTGGGGTGAGATAGTATCTCAGTGCTGTTTTAATTAGCATTTCATGGATGACTAGTGATGTGGAGCATTTTTTCATACATTTATTCGCTTCTTTAATTTCGTCCTCTTGAGAAGTGTGTGTTCATCTCGGATGCCCATTTCTGGATTAGGTCTATAAATTTAGGGCCCCTGGTACCTTTTATTTCTTTATAAATTCCAGAGAGCCAGCCTTTGTCTGAGTGCTTATGAGTTAGGAGTTTTTCAAAAGTTATGGGTTTTCTTTTCACTTTGTTTGTAATTTCTTTTGACATGAAAAAACTTCTCAATAACACGTGGTCCCAGTTGTTAATTCTTTCAAGTGTTTCCCATGCAAATACATGTTTGTGTTCATGAACTCTTTGCCTACCCCTATGTTTTCAAGAGTTCCTTCTATTTTGTCTTCCAGGAGATTGAGTGTTTCTGTTTTCATGTTAAGAGCTTTAATCCATTTTGACTTTAGCTTTAGTTTTCGACATGTGGAGAGCCAATTTTTCCAGCACCATTTGTTAAAGAGGCTATCTTTCTTCCAATAAGCGTTTTTGGCCCCTTTGTCAAAGATCAAGTGGTTGACTGTGTTTGTAGGGGCCTCTGGATCTTGTTGTCTATTCATTGGTCATCAGGTCTATTTTGTTACCAATGCCATGCTGATTTTATAACAGTAGCTTTGTAATGTAACTTCAAGTCAGGAATTGTAATGCCTCCTGTTTTGTATTTGTTGGCCAGGACTTCCTTTCCTATTCTAGGTCTTTTCTGGTTCCAAATAAATTGTAGGAATGATTTTTGTAGGTATGGGAGGTATTCTGTTGGTAGTTTGATAGGGATTGCATTGAATACAACAATTTTGGGAGTATGGCCATCTTCATGATGTTGGTTCTTCCTATCCAGGAGCTGGGTATATGTTTCCATTTTCTGAAATCCTCTATGATTTCTTTTTTCAGAGTTCTATAGTTTTCCGTGAAAAGATCTGTAACTTCTTTAGTTAGATGAATTCCAAGATATTTCATTTTCCGTGGTGCTATTGTAAATGGTATTGTTTTTATAGTTTCCCTCTCAATGTGTTTGTTATCTGTGTAGAGAAATGCTATTGACTTTTGAGTACTGACTTTGTATCCTGCTATGCTACTGAATTTGTGTATCAATTATAGTAGCTTCTTGGAGTTTTTTGGGTCTTCCAAGTAAAGTATCATGTCATCAGCAAATAGCGATAATTTAACTTCTTCTTTACCTATTCTTATTAATTTTGTCTCTCCCTCTTGTCTTATGGCTGTAGCTAACAATTCCAAAACTATATTGAATAGGAGGGGTGATAGAGGACATCCTTGTCTTGTATCAGATCTAAGAGTAAAAGATTTCAGTTTTTCCCCATTTAGAATTAGCAGTTGGGTTGTCATAGATGGCTTTTATCAAATTGAAGTAGAGACCTTCTATTCCAATTTTCTGAAGGAGTTTTGAACATGAATGAGTGTTGGGCTGTGTCAAAACCTTTTCTGCATCAATTGAGAGGAACATGTGGTGTTTAGATTTTAGTCTATTAATATAGTGTATTATATTTATAGATTTGTGAATATTGAACCATCCTTGCATCCTTGGGATGAATCCTACCTGTTCATGGTGTATGATCTTCTTGATGATTTCCTGAATTGTATTTGCTAGGATTTTATTGAGGATTTTTGCATGTATGTTCATGAGGGAGATTAGCCTGTAGTTCTCTTTTTTAGTTATGTCTTTCCCTGGTTTTGTTATCAGTATTATACTTGTCTCCAGGAATGATTTTGGGAGAACTGTTTCCTTTTCAGTTTTGTTGAAGAGTTTATGGAGTGTGGGGATTATATCTTCTATAAATTTCTTGTAGAATTCAGCTGTGAATCCATCAGGACCTGGACTTTTCTTTGGCAGCAGGCTTTTTATTACGTTTCTTATCTTGTTGGCTGTTACTGTGTTATTGAGAATTGTTATATCTTCTTGATACAGTTTTGGTAATTTGTACCTTTCGAGGAATCTGTCCATTTCTTCTGTATCTTCTGTGAGTGTAAAGATTCTTGAAGTAGCTATTGATAATCTTCTGAATTTCCACTGAGTCTGTCGTGATTTCACCCTTTTCATTCCTTATTGCTTGTATTTGAATTTATTTTCTTCTTTTTGATGATGTTAGCTAGGAGCTTACTGATTTTGTTTAGTCTTTCAAAGAAGCTGTTTTTTGATTCGTTGATTCTTTGAACTGTTTTCTTCATCTCAGTTGAATTAATTTCTGCTCTAATCTTTATAATTTCTTCCTGTCTTTGTGCTCTGGGTTTGGTTTGCCTTCCTTTTCTAGATGTTGGAGGTGCAGCATTAGGGTGTTTATTTGTTCCCGTTCTGTTTTCCTAATGTGTGAGTTCATAGCTATGATTTTCCCTCTTAAGAACTGCTTTCATCACATCCTATAGATTCCTGTAAGTTGTGGTTGAATTTTCATTGAATTTTAGATATTATTGAATTTCTTGTTTAGTTTCTTCTATGACCCATTGATTGCTGAGTAGGGTGTTATTTAAGTTCCATGAATTTAATGGGTTTTGCTGGTTTCTTTTGTCGTGTAGTTCCAGTTTCATTGCACTGTGGCAGATAATATACATGGGATAATTTCTGTTCTCTTGCATATACTTAAGCATGACTTCTGGACTAGATCTATTTTAGAAAATGACCTCGGTACAGCTGAAAAAATGTGTATTCAGCTGTGGGTGGGTGGAACACTCTGTATATGTCCACTAAGTCCATTTGTCCCAAGCTCTGGTTCAGTTCTGCTACTTCTTTGCTAATTTTTTGTCTGCTTGACCTATCTTTTTGGGGCAAGGGGATATTAAGGTCTCCTGTTAAGACTGTGGTGTTGGAAATTAGATTTTCCATTTCCATTATGATTTGTCTTATATAGTTGGGTGCTCCCATGTTTGGTCCGTATATATTTACTTAAGCATGACCTATGGACCAGTATATGGTCTATTTTAGACACTGACCCATGCGCAGCTGAAAAGAATAACCAGTATATTCAACTGTGGTTGGGTAGAACACTCTGTATATGTCCACCAAGTCCATTTGTTCCAGGCTCTGGTTCAGTTCTACTACTTCTTTGCTAATTTTTTGTCTCGTTGACCACTCTTTTTCAAATAAGGGAGTATTTAGGTCTCCTGTTAAGATTGTGGTATTGGAGATTAGATTTTTCATGTCCACTAAGATTTGTTTTACATAATTGGGTGCTCCCATATTTGGTGCACACATATTTATGAGTGTTATGTCTTCCTGTTGAATTCTTCCCCTAATCAGTATATAGTGGCCTTTTTTATTTCATTTGATCCTTTTTGATTTGAAGTTGAGATTGTCTGAGAATAGAATTGCTACTCCTTTTTTCTGAGGTGCTGAGGCATGTTGTATTGTTTACCATCCTTTGACTTTAAGCCTATAAATGTCTTTTTGAGTTAATTGTGTTTCTTGTATACAGCATATTGTCGAGTTTGTTTCCTAATCCACTGTGCCAGTCTATTTCTCTTAATTGGTCCATTGAGTCCATTTACATTGGCGGTTATAATTGAAATGTGTTGACTTATGATTGTCATATTTACCTACTGTGTGTTTGTTTGCCCTATTAGTGGGTTGCTTCTCTTCTCATTTGTGGAGTTCTGGTCATTGTGGTCCCTCTCTAGAACATCTTTCAGTAGCCTATGTAGGGACAGCTTTGTCATCATGAAATTCTTTAGTTGTTCTTTGTCATGGAAGTATTTCACTTCTCCATCATACTTGAAAGAGAGTTTTTCAGGGTATAGTAGTCTGGGCTGGAATTTGTTTTCATATAGGACTTGAAGTATTCTGCTCCATGCTCTTCTTGCCCTCATGGTTTGTGAAGAGAAGTCGGCTATAATTCTGATGGGTTTTCCTTTGAATGTGATCTGATTCTTTTCTCTAGCAGCTTTCAGTATATTATTTTTGTGTTGGATTTCTGGAATCTTGACTATTATATGTCTAGGTATATTTTTAGTTGGGGTGAAGTTATTTGGCATTCTGTATGCTTTGGTTACCTGAATGTGAAATTGTTTCCTCATATTTGGTAAGTTTTCTGCTATTACTTCTGCCCATATTCTTTTTATATCATTTGTTTTGACTCCTTTCTCATTGATGCCTATTAGTCTCACATTGTTCATCTTGGTATTGTCTTGCAGGTGATAGATTATTTTTTCCTGCATCCTCGTTGTTTTTAAGAGATCTTTTCTCACGTTTTCACTAGGTGCACCAGTGTCTTCAAGATGTGAAACTTTGTCTTTTCTTTCACTCAGACAGTTTTGTGGACTTGTGATTGAGATTTTAAGTTCTTCTATATCTCTTTGACTCTGCTTCATGCAATCTTATTTCTTTCTTGTATTGCTCATTCAAGGAATCCATCATATTTCTAATCTCCTCTATTTTTTTTTAATCAATGTCTTCTTTAGAGGTAGCTATTAATTATTTTACTGCAAAGTTTTTTCCAAATTTGGTTTCCTCCATATATTTCCATAATTGATTCTCTACTTCGAGTGCTATGATTTCAAAGATTTCTTTATTTATTTCATAAATTATTTCTCCTCTGAGTTCAACTTTACCTTTCTGCTGTTGTTTCTTTGCTTGCGACGTTAATTCATGTATTTCAGCTTGAATAGTGTTCTTTGCACTTGCTTTGGGTGGGCATTGGGCTTCCCCCATACATTTCTTTTTTCATTCAGGTGTTAATTCTGATCTGAGTTCCTCTATACTTTTCTGCTGTTGTTTTTTTGCTTCTACCTGTGTTCATTCATTCATTTTAGCTGAGCTAGTGTCCTGTGCAGTTCTTATTGGTGAGCTTGAGGCTTGAGATTGACTTTTGCTCCTTGTCTTTGTCATTTTGTGTAGCATTGATCTCTAACCTATGGTGTAGAGCTTTGGTGCAGTTACAGCCTTAGTACAGAATGAGATTTGAGTACTGATCTATTAAGTTTGAGATCATCCAGTTATCCCTGTCCTGGATCTAGCTGTTGTGTTCAGTACCTTTTTGCTGCAGCTCTTCTGGCACCACTTTGAGCCTCTGGTTCCCCTCTGTTGTGTTCCTGGCCCAGGAAGCACCGAAGCTCTCCCACACACTCACTGGGCCATGCTGGGCTGGATCAGGGGCCGGAAGAGTCACAAACTTCTCACTTGCTTGGCGGGCATGGGGACAGGGGCTCTGGGGAGTTGCAGGGCAATGGCTCCGGTGGATCATCTGAGAGAGTCTCAGAAATTCTTGCTTGCTTCGAGGTCTTGGGGGCGGGGGCTCCAAATGGCATGGTGTGAACTATTGGGAAGCCAATAGTTCTCCCACACACTCAAGAAATTATTTTTTAAATTAGATTTTATTGGCATATTTAGATATATACAACCATCACATTCATCACAGAGGATGTGTACCTGTTTGTTACATAACCTTGTTTTTTCCCTATTCCCTCCCTTCAACCCTTCCTTTCCTCCCCATTACCAAAAGCTTTATTTCCATGTTGAGTTATTGTTCATCAGGTCAAATTTTCTAAAATTTGACTTTATTGATCAAAGTATTTGGCTTATTGTGGCATTGTTTGAATTTTAAACCACAAAGATGGAGGGTTAACAACCTAAGTTTGCAGATCAAACATTGGAGAAAAGGGAAGGTTGCAAGGTCAGCCAACATTTTGGCCTTACCCTTTCAAGGTCAGTGAAGACATAGGAGAACCTGTGCTGTAACATCATGTACCTCAGTTGTGCCCCAAATTTTCTGATCAAGGAGATTAAGGAGCCACAGAGGAATGTGAACAATGATCTATAGTGTGCCTAAGAGAGTCACATGGAGAGAAAACATTCTCTCAGGCTTTCGCAGAGAACAAATTGGTCAAGCAATGGCCATGACTCATCCACATGGCTGACACTGACAAAGTATCTGGAAAGTGAGGTGCAGGGTTACTGAACCCCAAGGGTACCAGACTGACCTTATCCAATACAAAAGTTACATTTTTTGTTATATAGGTCTTGCTTTATCTTGGTCTTAACCATCTATCAGAAAAGCATAAAAAGGAGGTATGTAAAGTAAAACTATAATATACTGAGCTGTGAATGGCTCAAGTAAACTTCTTCAGATAATCCACTATAGTATTGTGGGCTGCTGAAGTGTGTTAGATTGTTTTGCTGAGTTCATGCACCTATCATATTTGGATGCCAATGAAATACCCATCTGTGACAGGAATAAACAAAAAAAAAGAGGATACAAAGGAAGGACCGTTTTGTATTTATATATACAGAACAGTTAGGATAGATATACAACTCCTTTTGCTTAAGTTAATGAGAAGATTTGTACTAATAGTGTTTGGAGAGGATATCCTGTTTTCTTCTTGTTTTATGGATAGCCACTAAGAAGATAAGTGTATTGGTTAAAAAATAAATATATAAATAATTTTAAAAAATGGAGAAAAGGCATTTAGTTTACCCCAATGGAATATGTAATGCAGTATGTTTGTCATACATGGATTTATCATATCAAGATATGGTCCTTTTATTCTTTTTCAGTGTTTTTATCATGAACAGATGTTGGATTTTGTCAAAACTTCTAATTTTTGTCTATTAAGATGATTATGTGACTTTTGTACTTTTGTGTATGTAATGTATTAAGTTCATTGATTTGCATTTGTTGAACCATCCTTGCATCCCTGGGACAAAACCTAACTGGTAATGATGTTGGTTTTTTTTATTATTTATTGTATTCTGTTTATAAACATTTTTTGAGCATTTCTAGATCCATGTTTATTTTGGAAATTGGCCTGAAGTTTTCTTTTTTTATTCATTCTTGTCCTATTTTAGAATTATGTTAATGCTAACTTTTAGGAATGAGTTTGGCAATCCTCTTTCAATTTCATTAAAGAATTTGAGGAAAAAAATCACAAAGAATAGTGATTAGCCTTTAAGTTCAGAAACAGATAGTTTTAAAGAACATGATACAAAAGGAAATTTGAGAATATTTTAACATTGTATGTAAGAGGCTAGTCTTTGCTAATATGTGAGATCTTTAGGACCTTTATGTCAAATTACTACACAGTAAATACCTGGCCCAGTAAAATCATCTTAGGCATTTTTATGTTTCTCTACATATGCTTATGTGCCCAAGTTTCTGTCCTCTGGCTCTCCACTCCATGTTTTATATAGGTTACACATTTATGTTTGGTCTTAAGGGAAGCATTTCCCTTTTTGTTGCTGAACAGTATTCCAGAGCCTGTATGTTAGATGTGCTATAGTTTATTTAACCATTCACCTGTGAAAGGACATCAGTATTGTCTCCAATTCAGGACGATTACCACAGTGATTGCTATGAAGATTTTTTATATGATTTTTGGTAAACTTAAGTATTTATTTCTTTGGGATAAATGCCCAACAATAGAGTTACTGAGTTGTGTAGCATGTATAAGTTTAATTTTTTTAAGAAGTTGCCTGAAAAGACCTGAAAATTAATCTACATGATGGTCTTAGTTTTCCTAAATATATTGACCATAGTCATTCCTCCATCTAAGCAATACAACAATAAAAGACCAAATATCTTGCCTGTAAAAGAAAAAGAAATTGCCTAACTGTAATCCAGTATTGCTGTACCATTTTATATCCGTATTAGCAGTGCATAAAAGAGAGGGTTGTTTCATGTCCTTGGCAGCACTGATTCTTACAACTGTTTTATTTCAGATATGCAAGTGAATATGTATTGCTACTTTATGATGATCTTGGTTTGCATTTCCTTAGTGGTTAGTCTGGTCGCTACACATCCATACTTGTGTTTGTCACCACATAAAGTCTCTCACCATGTGTTTTGTGCCTTTTCTAGGTGGATTGTTTGTTTTTACATTTTTTAATTATAGGAGGTTTTATATAGTCCAGATTTGATATCGTGATTTTTAAATCATTTTGAGACTCCTTTGCAGAACAAGTTTTTAATTTTCACGAAGTTAGATTTACCAGGTGTTTATTTTATGATCATGCTAGTGGTGTCATATTTAAGAACTCTACTGAATCTTAAGAGATTTTCACCAATGGCTTTCTTTTTTTAAAAAAAAAAATCTTTATTTGGTATGTGCCATATGGTGCTGGGGATCGAACCCAGATCCTTGCACTTGCCAGGTAGGTGCTTAGACCACCAATGACTTTCTCTTGTGTATTCTTCTAAAATTTTTGTAGTTTTATGTTTTACAGTTTATATATATGTGATCCACTTTGAATTAATTTTTGTATGTGAACTTTAGATCAAAGTTGGTGGGTTTTTTTTTTTTTTTTTTTTGTCTGCTCAGCCCACCCTGAGGGTAGGGCTGCACAGCTTGTGCTGCTGGGGATCAAAATGTGGTCCCCTGCACCTGTCTAAGATTGCCTATGCAGGCTCCTTAGACCACTGAGCTATTTCACTGGCCCCTTGATCAGAGTTTTAAGGTTTTGCCTTTTGATACCCAGGGGCTCCAACACTGCTGGGGGAGGAGCTATTCTTTCTTATTTTCCCAACTTCATCCAAAGTTAGTTGGCTATATTTGCATGGGGTTGTTTTGAGTTCTTTACTCTTTTCCAAGTAATGTGACCCTTTTTTTTTTGTAAAAATTCTTACAGGTTTTTGATAGGAATTGTTTTAAATCAACATTATCAATTTGTGGAAATAGACATCTATACTGTAAGTTTTTCAGTCCATGAACATGAGATCTTATTTGGATCCTCAGTTTCTTTCATCAGCCATGTGTACTTTTCAGCATGCAAGTTCTATATGTAAGCTTAGATTTACACCTATTTCTTTTTCTGATCAATTATAGGTGGTATGGTATTTTTAATTTTTATTTTTATTGTTCATGGTTAAAATACAGATGATTTTAAAATTTTATTGTGATATATAGATAACATTGTGCATTTTGACTATATTTAATGGTACAGCTTAGTAGCATTAGGTATATTCACGATTATACTTCCATATCTGAAGTTTCCACCTACTGGCAAAACTGAAAGTGTTTGTAGATAGTAACTTGCATATTTGTTAGCTTTCCTATCTAGCAACACATAGTACCTGAAAGTCACAATTTGAAGGAAGGATTCAATTTGATGATTTTAAGGGATTCAGTCCATGATAGGCTGGCTCCAAAACAAAAACATCATGACAGCAGTAAGGCAGAGCAAAGCTGTTTAGTTTGTGGGGGCCAGGAAACAGATCAGAGGAACAGTGCTGGAGCGGAGAGGGCTTGGGAACCATGTGTGGGGGATCCTGGTTCATACCTTTGTACCCACCAGACATGTCCAGATGTGCTTTACTAATCTGCTAGGCGCTGCTTAATCTAATCAAGTTAACACGTCAGATTGGTTGGTCATTGCACCATTTTTTTCTCCTGACCCTGCACCATTTCAGTATCTGTGAGTTTGATTGCCCTAAGAACCTCACATAAGTAATATTCCACATACAGTGTTTGTCTTTGGGTGACCAATATATTTGTTAGTATACTATCTTTAAGGCCACATATGGGCCGGTCAAATAGCTCAGTGGATTAAAGCACTGCAAGGAGGCGCAGGGGCCTGGGTTTTGATCCCCAGCCTTGCCATGCCGGCTCCACCCCCAGGGCACTCTGAGACAGCGATTGAGACTGAGTGTGATGGCATGAGCCTAGGATCCCAGCTCTTAGGTGGCTGTAAAAGGGGGATCATTACGAGTCCGATCTAGTAGTGAGACCCTGAATACCCTGTAGACCCTTTCCTAAAATATAAAGAAAAAAAGGTCACATATATTGTAGCGTGAGTTAAATTTTTCTTCTTTTTTAAAGCTGTACACATGTATGTATAGACCACATTTTATTTTTGTTTTCCCATGGATGGAGTCTTGGGTTGATTCTACCATTGGCCATTGTGAAAATAATGCTGTGAAAATGGGTGAACATATATTTGATTTTTACCTTCAGTTCTTTTGTGTATATACCAAAGAGTAGAATGGCTGGATCATGTGGTAATTTTGTTTTCAATTTCCTAAATTGCCACCATCTTAATTTCTGTAGTAGCTGTGTCATTTCACATCCCACCAGTAGTGCACAGAAGTTCTGTGCTGCTCCGCAACCTTCTCAGCAATTATTTCTTTGCCTTTTTGGAGTAGCCACAGTAATGGGCTTGAGATATCTCATAGTTTTGACTTGCAGTTTGATCAGTGATAAAATTTTCTTTAGGCAGGGCTTGCTAAGCAGCTCAGGCTGACCTTGAACTCGAAGTAATCCTTTTATCTCAGCCTCCCCCCAGTGCTGAGATTACAGCCATGTGCCACCACACCTGGCCTATACTAAGTGTCTTTCTTGCGGTTATTGGCCATTTGTCTCCTTTCTTTGTTGAAGCAATTGAAGAGTTCTTAATATTATCTGGTATTAATCCTTTACATATATAATTTTCAACATAGCTGGTTTTTGTATGTTCTTTGACTTTGTCAAATTCACTTCTGATTTTTGAAGTTTTGTTTTTTGAAGAGTGTTTGAGATTTTTCTACATGGAATATTTGCAAATAGGAAGATTTTTTCCTGTTTGCCTTTTCTATCTTTTCTTGCCTTATTGGACTGGCTGAAATTTCTAACACCATTTTGAATAAAACTGATGAGCAAAGATGATTGCTTTTTGTCTGAAATAAGTCTTTTAAATTTGAAAGAGTAAAGCAAGGGCTGAAGATGAGTTACAAAATGCTTTTCTAGCATGCACTGGGCCCTGCATTCAATTTGTAGCACACAAAATAATATTGAAAAAATAAAATATAAAGCTATTGTAGTAACAAAGCACTATTACATGATACTACCGTGACAGTCCCTTACTCTTGAGGTTTTAAACTGATGTTTAAGAGATCACCAATGTCTCTTTCTCTGCATTTCTTTCACTTTCAAACACACACACACACACCATTAATACTTCCAGTTTTCTCAGATTAATTTTATCAGAAACCAAATTCAGTGGAAATCTCCAAACTTTCAGTACAAAAATAGTGAATCAGGTATTGTACTAAGATGAAAGATGAGAGCTGAGCTTATGTAATCAAAGCATGCTCTGTTATCAAGGCATGCTTCAGTAGCTCTTTCATTGGGAACAGAAGTGGAAAATGGCCATAGGAATGTAGTAATGGAGAATTTTCCTGCCACCAGCTTTTAAGTAATTCCCTCTCCTAGACATCTTTCTAAGCCAAGTGGAAATGCATTGTTAAAACATCTCTAGATTTATATGCTGATTTGTATATGTATGCAAACATGATGAAGATTTTTTTCTGTATCATTATCTGTAGGCCACACTGTAAGATTCTGGTGGTTCCACAGAGTATACCTTGAGCCTGAACATTTGTTGAAGCTTCCAGTGGTGTATACACCAGTAAGGCAGAACATCCATTAGAATTCAGCTTACTGTAATTGGTACTGGTTTCCTTGGGAATGTTACAGAGCTGTTTTCAGCTGCCTCGTAGACCATCCATTTGTGCAGAAGGGTTGATGAACCCTCAGAGGTGACTTTGTTACAGACAGGCAGATCCAGGCAGTAGCACTGCCTCAGAGGGGCTGCAGTCTTGGAAGCTTTCCTTGCTGTTTGCCACAGAAAGTGAGTGTGAGAACACACAGTATCCACTGCCTGCCAGTTCTTTCTCTCTGCCTTTTGCAAATGGGAAAGGCAGCAGTCTTTAAATAAAAGCTTATTGAGCTGAGGAGATAACTCAGTGGTCTAAGCCTGCCTGGGGAGTGCAAGGAGCTGAGTTTTGAGCCCCAGTGCAGGCCCCAAAACCGAATGTGGTGGTGCACACTTACAGTCCCAGCTCTGCGGAGGCTGAGACAGGAGGATCACTACGAGTCTGAACTGCTTGGTGAGACCCTGTATCAAAATAATGTATAAAGTAAGAAGGAAAGCTTATTGACAGAAAGAGAAATTTTTAGCTGCTCTAAAGACCAGGGCAGTGTTTAAGTTGATGGGAAATAATAACCACTACGGTTAATCAGCTCACCACCTGAGCTGATGCTTCCTATTTACTATACAGTGCATGACTCCCTTTATGGCTTTTCCTGAAGCAATACATAATTGCTGTGTGCTTGTTATTACTAAGAATGGGGTGCACCCTGCAGCACATGCACAGAGCATATGCACAGACTCCCCTCACTGTGCGGGAGCAAGCACTGCTCAGGTTTGTGAGAATCATTTTCTTTTAAAGTTGTTTTAATTTTTAAATTATATTGTTTACATAAGCATGTATGTATATAATTATGTAAATTAATCATACCAAACTATTCTGTGGCTTGTTTTTACATTAAATTAGACTTTCTTCATTTTTTCTGAATAGAATAATTGCAGATTTACAGAGAATTTACCAGGATATGTAGAGCGTTCTTTTAAGCCCCACCCAATTTCTTGGTGTTAATTGCTTATCTTTTTCTCATTCATTCATAACTTCATTAATTCTTCTATTGGTTTTGGGGATAGAGCCCAGGGCCTTGTTCACACTAAGCATGTACTGAGCATCCTCTGAGAATCAAACTTATGACCTTGTCCTTGGCAGGCGGGTGCTGTGCTGCTGAACTATATATCTCTAGCTTCTCTTTACTAATTGACTTTGTATTTGGTAGGATTTCAGAAGATATAGAGTTGTCATGTGCCCTCCAACATCCTATCTAGTTTCTCCTTTCATTAATGTTTTGCATTGCTGTTGAACAACGTATTATAATTTTTTTTTTTTTTTTTTTTTTTTTTTTTTTTTTTTTTTTTTTTTTTTTTTTTGTCTTTTTTTGAGACAGGGTCTCACTGTGCAGTTCAGGCTGGCCTTAAGCTCACTTTGTAGCTCAGGCTGGTCTCGAACTCAAAACAATCCTCCTGCCTCAGCCTCCCTAGTGCTGGGATTACAGGCATGCGCCACCACGCCCGGCTCAACGTATTATAATTGATGAACCAGTGTTGGTTCATCATTAAGAAAAGCCCATAGTTCACACTTATGTTGAACATTCTTTTGGCAAAGTATAAATGATATGTATAATACAGCATGTTTCATTGCCCCAAAATCTGTCTGTTATTTCACCTAATTATCCCTCCCTTTCTCCTCTCCATACTCTTATCAGTCATTGATCCTTTTATTATCTGCATAGTTTTTTACCTTTTCTAGGATGTCTTGGCTGCAAACAGAATATATAGCATTTTCAGAATGTCTTGTTTATTTCATTCTGAGACAGGGTCTTGCTGTATAGTTCAGGCTGACCTTGAATTCATTCTGTATGCCTGGTTAACCTTCACCTGGCAGCAGTCCTCCAACTGCCTCTTGATGGCTGGGATTATAGACACGTGCCACCATGCCCAGCTCAGGATGTCTTTTTTTGTCCTCATGATTCATTTTTTGTCATTGCTGTGTAGCAGTCCATTGTACGAATGTACCATAGTTTGTTTATCTGCTTATTGAAGGACATTTTTGGTGCTTCCATGTGTTGGCAATTATAAATGTAGCTAATTTTTAAAAAATAAGGAAAGAAAAAAAATTGCCAGGGATATAGTTGGGTGTCACAGTTCCTACCTGGCAAGCACAGGTCCTGAGTTTGATTTCCAAAAAGAAAAAGAAATATAGTTAGTTGTAAATGTTTGTTTTCAGACTTTTTTTTGTGGACGTGTTTTCACTTCATTTGGATAACTACCAAGAAGTGCAATTGCTAGACCGTATGGCATCATCTTTTTTAAGACTTTCAGACTGTGTGAATTGTCTTCTCTTCTCACATTGGCAGACATACACATTTTCAGTTTTCACTGTTATAAACAATGCCACAGGCAGTTCTCAGGTGAAAGGGATTGGGCAGATCTGTTTACAGCTGAAAGGGACTTGCCTAGGTTTGCTGTTTGAGGAGTGAATAAACCCAGCAAGTGTTCTGAAGCTGCAATTTTTCTTTAAAAATAAAAATTTAAATTCTTGATTTCCTAGTCTTCTTTATACGAAGTTTTATTTCTGCTGTCCTACCTCAGTACTGTCATAACTCCTGAGACTCAAGAGAAACATTTAGGGTGGCTCTAAAGACTTGGAGGTTAGGCTTAAAGATGGGCATGGATGAAATTTCCTAGGGAAAAAGTGTAGCACAGTAGAGAGAGTGTGATCTAGAAAATATTGTGTAATTCCCAACATTCATTTTGATGAAAGCAAAACAACAAATACAAAAGGATTGCCTTGGAGGGGAAAGGAAAACTGGACTAATGGTGTCAGGAAAGCCAGAGGCAGTGGAAATTTCAAGGAGGAGGAAGTGGTCCTTGAGTTTACATTTTGCTGCTAGTTAGGAAGACTGAAATATATCCATTGTTTTCTAGAACAAGGGGACCCTTTGACCTTAGTGAATAGAGTGAAGGAGATTGGGCCAAGATACACACTGACTAGGTTGTGGAGTGAGTGGGAGGTGAGGAAATGGGCATTAAATAAATACTCTTAAGCAGGAAAGAAAAGTGGAGCAAGGTGACTAGAAGGTAAACAGAGTGTCACTGAGTTTTGTTTGTGCCAGGTGGCAGGCTCAAGCTTTTGTGAAAGTTGCTGGAAAGGAACTAATAGAAAATTGATTATAGGAGATAGTATAATCTGCAGTTTATGTACAGATTGAGTGGCTGAGGCTATAAAAGGGGAAGAGCTTGGATTTCTGGATTGGGACCTTTGGCATATAAAGAAAGGATGAAGGAGAGTGGGAGAAGGCATCCTCCTGGGAAATAAGAGAATCCTAAATTTCCCAGCCAGTTGAAGGGAATATACTGTTTCCACAAGTAGATGCAGTGTCCACAGGAAAACTGATGTAAGGCAAATAATCCTGCAAGATGTCAGATATGCCAAGGTTGTGTTTCCCAACATTAAAGAATGAATTTTGAGGAACAACATAGGTTAAGAATAGGAAAAGTTATTGAGAGAGACAGCTCCTGAGAGACAGAGGATTCAAATGTGGTTTGCCAGTGAGCCCACTTCTGAAAGGAAGTTTTCAGACACATAGAGCAAAATAACGAGGTACAATGTGGTCAAAACTGATCAACCAATAAAAGTACAAATAGAGCTGCTTCAGTAACACTGATCAAGAGAAAAAGCAGATTATATAGAAAGCATACATGGAAAGAACAAGAATTTTTTTAGAAAGGGATAGATCAGGAAGTTCTGGTCATCTACCTGGGTGACTGATGTCTAGCTAGACTTTTGCACCAGGTGATACCAATTGTAATGTAATCTTCAGTTTATTGCTTATCCCTTGGGGGAGGTATACAGGCCTGGTCATTCTGTCTTTATCTTGAGGCCTAGTCTTTGACAAATGTACCTGTAGCTACAGTTGTAATGTGTTTTCATATGTGCTGACTTTCTTGAGGCTTAGTCTTGTCTTATTGACTGATATTTCTAACTTAGTTGTCTAAAATATTCCCCCTCTGAAGAGGTACCCCTAACTGCTGTGAGGGGAAGGGATGATGACCATTCTGGCTACTTCTGACATGGGTGGTAGTTGTGATTGGCAGGTTGAGATACTCTTTAGAGGGTCTTTGTAAGCGACCTTGATAGGTGCCAGGCATTTTCGTCTTGGGCCGGTGTTTCTCTTTAAGTCTGGAGAAGATAAGGCCAAAGAAATAAATATGTATGAGCCAAGTAATAATCAGCAACACGGTCATATAACCAGGTTACATTAGCAACACTAATATAACCAACAAATGTTTTTTTAACAGGAAAAGTTAGTAATAGCCTCTCACAAAGAGAGTAAGGAAAGGGTCTAAGGAATATCAGAAGCTGACCTGGTGTTAACTGCCATTTTGGAGACAGTTAACAGATCGTAAAAGTGTGTCTATTCATGATACTTTATAGGAAATTAATTCGCTGTTAGATAATTCCTTGCTTTTCATATGGCTGCATAAACATGCAGCACTAGCAAAGCAAATTTTGAATCAGTACAAATACTTTTTGTACTTTTCTGAATTGTAAAGCTCTTGTCAGAGCCATGAATTTTGCTAGCTTGGCCCTAGTCTCAGGGGCAAGTAAGGATTTTAAGGTCTGATGTAGAATCATTGTCTAACCTGCCTGTTTTGTCTCATTTTCTGTGGTGGAACTACCATTATAAAGGTGGGTAAGGGGAGTGTTAACAAGGTTTTCTTGGCTGTGTATGTATGGAGAATTACCAATTTGTGTTGATGTTGTCTCACTTTGTACCTTAGATTGGCCCTGAGCTCCCTATGGAGTCCATGCTGGTCTTGAAATCACAATAGTCCTCATGCCTCAGACTCCTGAGTTCTAGTACTGTAGGCATGCACCACCATGCCCAGTGTGTTCATGTCTTTTAGCCTCAATTTTTTTTTTTTTTTTTTGTTAGTAGAAAGGTGACAGCATTTAAGGAGGAATATGTGTTTATCTGAATGGTTGATCCATTCATATAGTAGAGCTTGATATTTAAGAAGTTGGTTGTCTGATAGCATAGGCTCCCTTTGGAAGAAAGAAGTCCTGCCGCATTGTGAAATGTATATATGGTGAAGTCTTTGTTTAAAGTCATCTTGGATGCCTCTGGTCTTAGGAGGACTGTGGCAGCCCCAGCTGTAAGGCCATCTCTTTGCAATAATACCTAGTTTATGATTCATCTAGCCTATTGGCTGTTGAGCACGTCTCTTATATGTAGGTCAGATAGTTAATAAATATTTTATAGAATGATATATTGAGATACTATACATATCCTGCTGTATTATAGTTACGTCCGTTAGCTTTTACATTCACTGATGAGTTTTGAGTTATTTATTATTGGAATACCATATGATAATTTTTTAAAATTCTGTGTGTACTTGCACTTTTAAACCCAAGTTGATTTTCCTGCAGAACAGTGATAGTTGATCCTAAAACTCATGTGGAAATTAAAGGAGCTCAGGAAACAATCATAAGAAGAATAACAACTGTGACTCTTGTATACAGATATACATAAATTATTAGACTTGAATTGACAATTCAGAAATAACTTTCAGTGTTTATAGTCAATTGCTTCTCAAAAAGGGTGCTCCGACAGTTCAGTGGATGTTGGTGGTGATGGGGAGGATGCCCTTTTCACCAGATGGGCTGAGTCAGTGCCATAGCCAAATGGAAAAAGTGAACAAAAAAGAAATTAATATACCATGTACAAGAACTACAACAAATATATCTAAGTCTAAAAGCTACAAGTATGAAACTGTCTGGAAACAACAAATGAAAACAGATCTTCATGACCATGAATTAAGCAGGGATTCCTTAAGTGTGACACTGAAAAGCATAAGCAACCCAAAGAAAAACAGATAAAGGTGTCCCTCAAATTTAAGAACTTTAGTACTTACAAAGATACTAAAAGTGAAAAGAAGGGCTAGCCAGATAGCTCAGTGGATTAAAGCTCCTGTAAGCAGGCGAACCAGGAGTTTGATCCCTGGTCTTGCCATACTAGCCCCGCCTTCACAATGTATTGAGACTGGGCGTGTTGGCACACCTCTGTAATCCCAGCTCTTGGGAGGCTGTAAACAGGCGGATCACTTAAGAGTCCGATCTAGTAGTGAGACCCTGAATGCCCTGTAGACCCTTCCCTAAAATACAAAAAGAAAAAAGTGAAAAGACAGTTCACCAAACAGGAGAGTGGATTTGTAATTAATACATCTGATCCTTATCTGCTATTCTGAATATATGAAAAACTTAAAATTCAAGAAAAGGCAGAATGTAAAAATGGACTAATGATTTTAATAGGTACTCATTGAGAAAGATAAAGGAATGGCCAATAAAAGCAGAAACTGTGCTCAGCATCATTAGCCATGAGAAATGCAAATCTCGAAACCATAGTAAAACACTATTTCTATACCCGTTAGGATAGCAGTAGTAAGAAAGGCGGATAATAATTGGTGTTAATGAGGATATGGAGAAGTAGAATCTCTGCCACTTCTGGGCAGTGTAAAATGCTGCAGTGCTTGGAAGCGGTCTGTGTTAATTCTTTAATATGTTGGCTGCTCTTGGGCAGGTGTTTATTTCCCAGATAAGGAGAGTGGTTTAACTTTGTGTGGCTTGTGTATATGTCTCTGTAAACACACTAGAAACCATCGATCCATGTACTTACAATAGATGAATTGTGTGATGACATATCTCAATAAAGTAGTGACATTTTACAAAGAAACTTACATTAGTCTTAAGTTATTTTTGTATAAAAATATTCTCAGCTCTGTTGCTAACAATAATAGTCTTTATAGAATGTGAAAATGTTCCAGGATGGATTCTCAAGGGAATGTTTGAACCTCCCACCAAACAAGGTTGAAGAAGCTGGTTGAACTTTGTTTTGTTTTTAATGTATTTAGTACATGGTCTACAGGGTCTCACTACACAAATTGGACTCATAGTGATTCTCCTATTTTTAGTCTTCCAAGCACTGGGATTACAGGTGCGCGCTACCACGCCTAGTCTCAATCGCTGTCTCAACACACTCCGGGGGGCAGGGCCAGCACAGTATGCTGGGGATCGAACTGCAGTCGCTGTGTCTGCCTAAGCAGGTGCTTTAATCCATTGAACTATCTGGCCAGCCCTAAATTACTCTTCTAATGTGATGGTCCTGTTCATTCCATTGTGGCACGCCCCCTTTGCTGTTCCTCTGACAAACCTGCTACCCTTCTTTCTCTCCCAGAAAGATTAAAACCCTTTCTCATATTTCATGTTACTGCAAAAGATTCTGTCATATTCAACTTTGAATTTCAAAGTTACTAGTTCGGTATTTCTCTCTGTCATGCATTTGTTCACATTTCTTCCCAATATATCAGTTTTGTCCAATTACAGTATATTTAGAAGTGTCCACCATTTGTACAGCTATCTTCATTAGCAATTATAGAGTGTGTAACTTGTTTCTCATGTTTATAAAGTATAAAATAATGAAGTTAAGAAAATAGATTGTTCAATCATTTTAGGAAAAGCCTAGAAAATTGTCAAGTCTCTTTAAGAATAGAAAATGAACTAAATCCCCATAAGAAGTAAAGCTTTGATCTCTAAGTCTTTTGCTTTGAAAGTACCTGTGTTGCAGAGGTCATCTTCTATAAATGAAAAGTTTTTGGGAGTGTTGTAAGGTGGGGATTAAGCACTTCTTGCCCCCTACAGTTCTCCTTAAAATTAAAATATCATGGAATTGACAGCATATTTGTATCACTAGTGATCAAATGCTCATCTCAAAAAAGAGTTCACTGGATTGTCTATGGGTTTTGTTTCATGAAATTAAGTTGTGAGACATTAAGGTAAAGAAAAGTGAGAGAAATTCTTGTTGAAACACATTTCTAAGACATCGCAGTAAGCTGACAGTTTCCTTTAGCCAGATAGCAATAGTCTTTCTTCTCAAAAATGGCTTATTTTTCTTATTAAAGTTCCCTCAAGAAATGGCCTTTTGTGCTGTGTTGGTTTAGCTGTGTATTTTTCTGCATGTAAGAACTGATGACATTTATCAAAAAGAGTAAATGAAGGAATTTATGAGGATTAGAGATATATTTTTCTTTAGTAAATAACTTATTTTCAGTAACTGGTAGAATTTTTTTCTAGCAGTTTTAATGTAAATTATATAGAATACTAAGAATCAGCATCAACCTTCATTGAGAATGCAACTAACTGATCATAAAGCATAGAAAATTTTTGAGCCCACAAACAGAAATGTATTTAAGTTTATGATGATAATTAATGGTCTCTGAAGTTACTAATTAATGCCCACAAGATAATTTTCTGCTTTAAGTATAGCTAAGATGTGATCCAAAACTGTCTTTGAATATTTAAATATATCTTGTGAAACTGTTAAAAACTGGTAACTTAGGTAAGTTTGGTGAGGCAAATTGGAAAATGTAGGAACAAAGATTACATAGGGAGGTGATGGGACTCGGCTTTCTGTATTTCTGCGATGCTTGAGTTTTACAGCAGGCATTACTTTTATTATTTTAAAAGATGTAAAATAAAAATGTAATTATTACTGAATATTTTAATTCAGTTATAACTAGTTCTAGATAATTTTTGGTTCAGCTTATTGAAATAGCAATTCTTTTTTTGATGGAATTGGGGATTGAACTCAGGCCCTTGTGCTTGCCAGGGAAGCATTTAATTCCACTGAGCCATCTCCCCAGCCCTGAAATAGCTATTTTTAAAATGTAACTTATCCTTCGTTACTGTGTCTTGTTACTCTTCATTCCCTTTTTCTATATTTTATTGAGAAACAAATAACAGGGTTTCACAACTGATTAGTAGGATAGTTTCAATAATTGATACATTGCATATTGTTATCTTCATAGTAGTTATTCATAGTAGAAGATGCAGACATGGTATCCTGTCCAAACACTATTAGTACAAATGTTTCTTCTCACTGAATTAAGAGAAAGTAGCTGTATGTTTATCCTATTTTGTATACACAGGTACAGAATGGTCCTTCATTTGTATCACCCTTTTTTGTTTAGTTTTGTCAGAAATGGGTATTCCATTGCCATTTAAATATTGTGGGTGTGTGAATTCAGCAAAATGACCCAATTTAGTCTTTAGTCCATAATAGTAATGGGTTATCTGTAGGACTGGCAATGCCAGAAGTTGTTGACTTGAGCCTTTTATAGCTCAGCATATTAATATGGCTTTACTTTTTATACCTCATTTTTATACTTAACTCAGTTGTGTCTCAAATTTTCTGATCAAGGAGATTATGGGGCCACCACAAAAGAAAGTGATCGATGATATAGAGTGTGCCTAAGGAATGTCACATGTGGGGAGAGAAAACATTCCCTGAGGCTTTCACAGGAAGCAGATTGGTTTGCTAGTGGCCGTGACTCATCCTCAAGGCTGACACTGACAAAGGATCTACAGACTGTGGTACAGGGTTTCAGGGTAAATCCTGAAGGGATTTGACTGACCTTGGCACATACAAAAGTTACATTTCTTGTTATATAGGTCTTGCTTTATCTTGGTCTTAACATCCTGCATTCCCTTTTTGTAAAGAATTAGCATTTGTAGATTAATGTCTTTGGCTTTGACTTATTTGAGTAAGTAGAATTCCACATTTGAATGGGGTTTTTTTGTTTTTGAAATAGGGAGAAAACAGGCTACTTTCATTTGTTTATGTTAATTTAATAATGTACCTTAATAATATATTAAGCCTTAATAATAATGGCTTAATATATTAAACTACTAGGGCTGGGGAGATAGTAGAATAAGTGCCGACCTGGCGAGTACAGGGTCCTGAGTTCCATACCTGGCTCTGGAAAAAAACATAAAGTGATGTGACTACAGAATTATGATGTAATCTTGTCAGGTGCTGGGGCTTGTATGAAATGTAAGACCCCATATTTTGGCACCACTGTGAGCCCTGGCCCAGGGTAGTAGGGAGGTATGAAGAGGAGAGTGACAGATCTAGCCGGTGTGCAGTTTACAAATGTGTCAGTGCCCTTGGCACAACTGAATGGAATAGTGGGAAGTGATAATTAGGAAATTAATTTGTATTTCAGTAAATGAATGAAAAGGATTTCTATCAAGTCTCAGCATAATTGGTGAGTGAGCAATAGAAGCAGGACCATTGTATATAGAATATTAAATAACAACAGTTCCATAAATTTCTGGAGTTTTCAAACACTAAAGCTAAACATACCTGTTTTTGAGTGACTTTAATACATTCACATTGAAGAGACTGTGGAGATTTAAAATTAATACCATGTTTTGCAATTAACTATACTGTGCATTTGTTGTTGAATTATTCCAGGCTTCAAAAATACTTGGAGTAAAAAAAGCTGCTAAACTTAATTAATTTCTATGTCCTAAGACTCTGTAAAACTACCATAAATTTAGAAGTCTAGGAGATTGAAATGTATTTCCAGAGGTAGAATTTTGCAGCTTTATAAGCCATTTTGGGATTCTTTTATTTCAGAGGTGATTTCTGATCTGAGTTCCTCTATACCTTTCTGCACTTATTTCTTTATTTCAGATGCTATTGATTCAGACAGTTCTGCTCTGTGATTCTTGATTTCTTCTGTGCTAGTGTCCTCTGCACTTGTTCTGGGTGGGCTTGGGGTCAGGTTTGAGATTGCATTTTGTTCCTTCTCTTTGTCATTTTGTATAGCACTGTCCTTTGACCTTTGCTGTACAGCTTTGGTGCAGCTATAACCTTAGCGCCTACTGAAATTCTGGTGCAGATCTATAAAGTTTGAACTTATCTAATTGTGCCTGGCTTGGGTCTGGCTGTTGTGCTCAGCTCCTTCCTGCTGCAGCCCTTGGGAGTGAACCTATTGTGCCCCTCTGGCAAGATGTTCTGCTCCTGGATTAGCTGGGTGGTTCTGTCCCCTATTCTCCCTGCAGGGACTGCAGCTGCAGAGTTTCACCCCAGGCCTGTATGCCAGACCTGGGATGGGTCTGAAGGGGACAAGGGGGCACAGGGGAGAGGGGAAGCTCTCCCACACACTTGTAGTGCCTGGGCTTGGACTGGGTCTGTTGAGGTCCTGAGAGCGGGGCAGAAGTTCTCGCTCACTCAGTGGGCTTGGGAGTGGGCTCTATAGTGGTGAAGGGGTCCCAAGGGCATGGCAGAGAGTCTCACTTGTGCGACATGCCTGGGTTTGGACTGGAGAGGTTCCGTGGGTGCATGGTAGCCGGAAGCTCTTGAAGCCATTTTGGAATTCGATGGTTAAAACATAATCATTTCCCAAAAATGTGAGGTGTGTGTGTGTGTGTGTGTGTGTGTGTGTGTGTGTGTGTCTATGTGTCTATGTGTGTAAAATAGTTGGGCTTTTCATGTGATCTTAATAAAAACAGTAATATATTTTGACCAATGAAACAACAAAATTCCTAGTTTCTACAAGGAACACAGTTTTTACAAGTTGATAAAATTATAAATGCAGTATTTCCCCCAATCCTACTTTTGTATTCATATAAAAATGAGAAGAGGGGGGTTGGGGAGATGGCTCAGTGGAATAAGCACTTCCCTGGCAAGTGTAACATCTGAGTTCAATCCCTGGTTCCGCCAAAAAAAAAAAAAAAAAAAAAGAAAAGGAAAAAATTTAGGGGAGCTGGGGAGATGGCTCAGTGGAGTACTTCCCTGGCAAGTGCAAGGGCCTAAGTTCAATCTCCGGTTCTGCAAAAAAATAAATAAATAAATAAAAATAAAAATAAAAATGAGAAGAAAGCATTTCATTTTAGCTAAAATATGATAACATCAAATCTCACAGTTTTATTGGCTAAGTGTTTCTGTTTGTTGGAATAGTAAAGTTTCTGTTATAGTTTAAAATAAAGGTTGAAACTTTTAAATATCAATCTATTCAGTATAGGCACTGTAAAAACTGTAGTTTTATATTTAAATGACTAAAATCATTTTGGGATCGCTACCAGTGTTCTAGTTGTTTCCCTTGCTATTAGCAGTGATCCTTAATTTTCTGTTTATTTAAAATGATTTTTTCTGTTCTGTGGGGTTTTTGAGACAGTCTCACTATGTAACCCAGGCTGGCCTCAAACTCCTAGCAATCCTCCTACCTCAGCTTCCTAAGTGCTGGGATTACAGGCCTGCACCACCAATGCCTGGCTACTTTTATGTTTGGATTAGATTTTAAATATGCTTTAAAAAAAAGCTCAAATTTGCCTTTCTCATGCTGGAGATGATGGATAGCATTGTGTACATTAAGATGCCTGAAATTGATAGCAGTAAACAGGGTGCTGCCTTATATTTTGTCACTTACCCAGGTGTTTTATTATTTTCTGTTACTAATATAAGATATCACAGACTAGATAAGTTATGAAGAAGTTTATTTTGGCTCACAATTCTGGCTGTCCAAGGTCAGTGGACAGGCCACAACTTAGGATGGCCTATCTGCTGGTAGAACTCTGAGGACTGAAGAGATATGAAGTAGGTATGTGTGTACTTGGAGTGTCTTTTCTGACTAAGCCATCAGTGTTCAGTTGTAGAGACCCTATCTTGATGGTTCTATTGAATCTTTTGTTTGCTGAACCAAGCATCCATTCTTAGCTGCCAGCTCCAAGGTACAGTATGTGCTCCTGCCGTCACATGCATGTTCCAGGCTACAGGCTGCAGAAAGGTTAAAAAATTAAACTCAGAAGGCATAGGTCAGCTGTTCCTTTTGAAAGATTCCTAGAAACTCACAAAAGACTTCCATTTGTGTTGCATTGGCCATGTTTGGTCAAGAAGCAAGAAAGACTGGGGAACAGGATTTCTGAGAAACTGAAGTGCCCTCATAGAAACCAGGGTTCTTTTGTATGGAAAAAGAGGACAACCAATAATAGCAGCCCCCACGCCCTCACTGTTCCTTGAGGATGCTGTGAGAGGCTGCCGTCCACTGGAAAACAGGAGTACCCGCTGCCCTGCCCTGTGGTCATGGCTGCGGAGTCCCCAGAAAGCTGCTTGCAGACATAAAACTCCTGCAAGCACAAAGTAGATTTAAATTGAACTCTGGAAAGGTGCTGAAAATTGTAACTTTCATCATGTTTCAGAAAATCAGCTTTTCAGTTGCTCCTAATGTGTTGTCTTGCAATACCGGAGCATAGTTATTTCTGCTCAGAGAGGTATTTGTTGTGTTTAATTAGCATATAGACATTAATGCTGCAAACCCTCACTTGAACATGCCATCAAGAATCTATTGATACATAATTATATTTCAAGTTGAATATTTTAAAATTAGGGAATGAAAAGCAGTTTCATACAAAACTAATTTTTTTTCGGTACTGGGGATTGAACTCAGGACCCTGCACTTGCCAGGCAATTGCTTATTGTACTGAGCTATCATGCCAGCCATACAAAGCTAATTTGATTAACATGTTTTCTCATTTCAGTGGATCCAGGTCGCAGTAAGGAACCTGACCGAGTGCGGGTGTTCCACAAGAAAGCCATCATGCCTTATGGCATTTACAAGAAACACCAAAAAGACCCGAGCGAGGAGGCGACGGTGCTGCAGTACGCCAGCCTGGTGGGGCAGGCGTGCTCTGAGAGGATGCTGCTCTTCAGGGCCTGAGCCTGCCAGGCCTGTGGGGTTTCAAGCCCTGTGCCAGGGAGAGGCTGCAGCCCTGCTGGGAGTAGACTGTCTCAGTTTCACTGTCGTCAGCTTTTCTAAAGTATTTTGTGGCAATGTATTTGTGAGATTCTCCTGGTTAATATAATTTAAAAATATATGATGATATGTAGGTTGTAATTGGAGTTTGTCATTTTGAAAGTTTGTAGAGCAAAATACACTAGGCTTTCCTAGTTAACATTTTGGAAAGAAAATTAAGATGTGGATAAATAATTTAATCACAGTCATGTTATTTTTGTTCTATTAGAGAAATTCATGCAGACTTTCCTCAGATACATGAAGACAGTAGCTTATCCTGGAACCCTTTAAGTATGGGAAGAAGGTGGAAAATATGTTTCATAATTTAGGAAATACGTCTTCACTAGCGAGCAAATCTATGCCGTCCCTGTGTTCAGTATTATATTATTGCCAAATGTTATGCTGTGTAGCTTAATACAGAATTTGAAAAAAAAAAATGCAAATGTAACTAATGTTGGTAGTGGTTGTCCATTTGTCCAGGAGGTCTGGTTCATGCCTGTCTCCTTGGCATCATTTTTTCCCTAGAGTAATTGCTATTAGTGCTGCTATTTACTTTCAGAAATTTCTTAGTTTGGGCAATAAAATTTGTAAGTATTTATTATTTGCTCTATTTCTGAACATCTACGAAACTAAAAATATTAAGTATGGCCCCATCCAGAAGGAGAAGACATAGGCACTAACTTTGCATTCTGTAGAATGCAGGGCACTTGTCTGTGGTTACTGATGAAAACAAATTAGGATCTCCCTGCCTTTGTAGTTGCACCACAGTCACATTGAAGTCAGCAAGAGTCACTCTGGCCCAGGGCAGCAGTTGGGATGTCCTTCTCCAGCTTTTTGATTGTCAGAGAATAAGCGCTGCCCTTCTTCTTCGTAACAGGAAGCAAAGCCAGGCCCCTCTCTGCCTCTCTCCCTCTCTGTCGCTCCCTGTGTGGAGCCTTCCTGTGAACAGCAGATGCTTACTGAACACCTGCATTCCCTGGCTGGTGTATAGGACAGCCAGTCATACCAGTGCTTGAATGTGGCCCAGCTGTGTTGGGAGCAGGATGAACAGCAGAGAAGGTGGGCTGTCCTCCCACATGCTCTTCCTCACATGTACCCTCTGCTGCCATCCACTTGGCCATCTGCTTCATCATGGTCCCTGTTTCTCCCATTCTTAAGTCTTCTATTGATTCACCTTCTTAAAAGTCATGTTATAAAACTCAGTGCTGTGAATGCCACTATGGATTTTAAACTTTTTTTCCGAAAGGCTCTAAATGTCATCAAAACACTGAACAATAAACTTCCCTTTGTTAGAATATCTGGAAGGATCATAAAACAAAGATTTAAAAAATGAAGCATCTGTAAATTAAACATCAGTGTAAACTGCATGTTCATTCCATGAGAGAAAGAGACCCCTGTCATGTGCCGCTTTGGTAACTGGAGATGGAAGACTGAAGGAAAACATTTTCTCTTATTGCAAAGATTCTGTCTTCCATCATTTTGATTCACAAACTTGTCTCTCAAGAGTATTTCAGAGACTAACTTGGAACTAACTCAATCTATAGGACTTTCTTTTTTCTTTTTGCACTGAAAATGGCTTCACTTGATGATTTTTGTACATGAAAATAATGCTGTAAGCAATTAAAATATTTAGAAAGTAAGCAGCAGTCACGCCATTCCAGAAGAATAAAAAGAGAGCTCTAATGATACCCCACAGAATTCTAATGTAAGTAAGATTATGCTGTGCATTCTATTTTGTATTCTTTTTTTTTTTTTTTTTTTTTTTTTTTTTTTTTTTTTTTTTTTTTTTTTTTTTTTTTTTTTTTTTTTTTTTTTTTTTTTTTTTTTTTTTTTTTTTTTTTTTTTTTTTTTTTTTTTTGAGACAGGGTCTCACTATGCAGTTCAAGCTGTCCTTAAGCTCACTTTGTAGCTCAGGCTGGTCTCGAACTCACAACAATCCTCCTGCCTCAGCCTCCCGAGTGCTGGGATTACAGGCGTGCGCCACCACGCCCGGCTCACCTATTTTGTATTCTTAATAATAATAAGTTGCGGATATATCTGAAATTTGACAAATGTCAAAGTGAGATTGCAGATATAGACTCTATTATTAAAATAATGCTAGGACAGAGCCTGTGCTCGGCACTGGATGTTGGATGTCCAGATTGATGTCAACTGCATTTCATCTGCCTTTCCTCTTTGTCATTAACTCAAGAAGAGTGCTTATAAAGGTGGAGAGGAAACGTACATCCAGTATCTTGCCACAACTCTAAGCTTCTTCCTGCAGAATTCAGTTTCAGATACCTTCAGAGGAAAATTATCATCTTGGCAGTACACTGAGGGGCAGTCCCTGCCACATGGTGACTTGGGTATGGAGATTCCTCCACTCAATTGCTGTGTTCATGGGCAAGTTTCCTTAAGAATAATATATTGGTCCTAGTAGTATAGGTGTCCTCAGAAACACTTGTTCCTTGAAGGCCTCACTGAATGTGAATGCTGATGTGGCTGGAGAAAGACAATTGCCAGAAGTCACCCAGCTTTTTTTTTGTGTGTGTGTGGAACTGGGGATTGAACTCAGGCCCTTGCACTTACCAGGGAAGCGCTTATTCCACTGAGCCATCTCCCTGGCTCCAGTGTCAGTTGAAGAGCACTCTACTTTTTTGAGAGGGAGGGGCAGAGGGTCTCGCTGTATAGTGAAGGCTGGCCTTGAGCTCGCTCATGTAGCCCAGGCTGGCCAAAACTCCCTGTGATCCTCTGTCTCAGTCTTCTGAGTGGTTGAGTGTGTATCACCACGCCAGGATTTTTTTTCTGTGTGTGTGTGTGTGTGTGTGTGTGTGTGTGTGTGTGTGTGAGGAGCTGTCTAGCTGAGACACCTGATTTCATAGGAATGGCCTTCATCTGAAGGAAAACACATGAGAACCTTTCAAAGATAGTTTATATCTTTTCAAGGTAGGATGCTTTACATTTGCAAACATAGTGTTTTATTTTCCTTCTAATTTGAATAAATGTAAGCCTGCCTTCATGCCTTGGGAGCAAAGATGTAATCTTGACTCCCCAGGCTGTCATCTTTACTTAAATTATTTCAGTTCTGTGGGGTCTTAGTTACCCTATTTTTGTTAAATGTAATATGAGCACTTTTTTTTGTATTCTAAAAGAGCGGTGAATATATTATTCATTTGATTGAAATAATTTAGATAAGAAATTATTACTTTTTTCTTTTAAACAGCATATCCTATTTTTCATCTACTTTGCAAACACCAGTTTTCTGTGATTTCTTAACATGCCAGAATTGTATGTAAAAGAAACTTTGCAGATTTTTGAACAATGGTTTGATTTTTATAACTTTGTGTTATTTCAGTTTGAATAAAGATGAGAGAATAAATGTATCTGCTATCTAAACTGCATCTTTTACTGCTGTTAAATGCATCTATTATTGCTAATTTATTCTTTTTTTTAATGTATTTGGTAGAAGGTCTCACTATGTAGCTTGGACTCATAGTGATCCTCCTGTTTTCAGCTTCCCCAGTGCTGGGATTACATGCCTACATGTAGGGGTGGGGCTGGCTTGGCATGTGGTGCAGGAGATCAAACCCTAGTCTCTGTGCTTGCCTAAACAGATACTTAGTCTGCTGAGCTATATTGCTGGCCCTATTGCTAATTTAAATAAAGAAACAGTTGGGTAATGTTTGAATTATAAGTTATTTCAAGTGCATGTTTTTCTAAAGAAAACCAGTGACTAGGACAAAAGTTTGATCGCGTGTGCTTCTTTTTGCTCTTTTGTGTGTTTTTTTCAACATCCATTTGGTGTAACACTTGAATGGAAAAAATAAAGCAGTTTCTGTTTGCAATGACTCTTACTGGTCATCATACCAAAAACATGTTTTCAGGGCCAGGGAGATAGCTCAGTAGAATAAGGCACAATGACTTGAGTTCAATCCCTGATTCCACCAAAAAAAAAAAAAAAAGAGGAAAAAAAAATCAAGAACATGTTTTCATCTTTTAAATTCTTGCATCTGTTTTACCTGCAGTGACCAGCTAACAGGCAAATAATTGGCTATATGAATTACAAAGTATAGTTTTCAGTAATTGGAGCTCTAAACCATTTGGATTACAAAAAGTGTTGTGATTTACTTTCTCAGATAAATGTAAATTTCACTTTTAGCAGTATCTGGAATTTCACAAGGTGAAATAGAAAATAGATTTTTTTTTTTACTGAGAGATTTTCCAAAGTAAAATATAGTTTTCTGAAGAGTAATTTACAGATAAATTTTCAAAATTATATAGCAAAGCTGTGCTTAAATTGTGCCCAGTAGTCCACGGTATATTTATGACATATATTTACTAGTTCTTCATCTTTTTATTATTAAAAGGACCCTAGGAGGTTGGTAACAGATGAATCATATTTCTAGGCTATTGAAATAATAATTTTAATTCCCAGTGACTTTTTTTTTTTCCAGAATGGAAGTATCTATTGGTTTTCCTAATTTGAAAGGGATATACCAGATGTGGTTGTGTACACCTGTAATCCCAGCACTCTGGGAGGCTGAGGTGGATGGATCATGGGAAGTTCAAGATCATCCTGGGCTACGTAGTGAGTTCAGGGCCAGCCTGAAGCATGTACAAGGCTCTGTCTCAAAGCAGAAACAAAGGCAACAACAAAATGATAGTGTTCATCAGCAACTACTGACTGCCATTCCCATTGTACATCCTTTCAAACTTTTCAACCTGATTATATGCATATGTCTTTTATTTTTTAAAGAAGTGGAAACAACATTGCATAATACTTGAATGTATCCACTCTTTGGGGAAAGAAGGCTTAGTATTTGACCGTCCTTACTGGCAGTGAGGATTACAGTTTGCCAGCAATGCCAGGTGTTTCATGAAAATCATTTTCTTGCAACACTTGGTGTTGGAATGACTAAATGTGTTCCTTTAGAATTTCTGTACTGTATGGAAGTGTTCGCTGTGATGGGTGTAGAAGGTGGGTGCTGTGGAGTACTTACTTAGACACAGGGCAGAGCCTTCCTGGGTGGGATAGTTCCCTTATGGAAGAGGCCTTAGCACACTCTTGCCCCTTCTGTAGCGAGAAGACAAGCAGGAGGTCGTGTGAGACAGGAACTGAATGCTTCCCAGTATCAGATCAACCAGCACCTTGATGTTGGATTTAACCCCCAATCCATTCCAGCAGCCTGAATGAACTGAGACACTTACTGACATTATTCTTATTGCTTCCTGGAGTTCCCTTTGCCGTAGCTTTTTAAGACTTAGTTCCTTTCATTGTCACATCCGCTGGATACTTTGGGCAAGTGGGGCTATTTTTGCACATCTCTAAAATTTTGAACAAAATACCTTATTCAAAGGTTAATTGTTAGGGCTGGGGAGAAGGCTCAGTGGAATAAGTACTTCCCTGGCAAGCGCAAGGGCATGAGTTCAATCCCCGGTTCCGCCAAACCGAAAAAAAAAAAAAGGTTTATTGTTATTTAGCAAACATTGAGATTCTAAATTGCTGGTTCTTTAGAAAATGGATCTTTAAGTTGAGCTTATTGAAAAGGGTGGATAGTTGTATCGCAGCTACTAACTTAGCTGAATTTTTACTTTTAAAATATTGGCTGTTGCTGGGCATAGTGGTGCATACCTATAAATTCAGCACTTTGGAAGGTTCAGACAGGAGGATCTCTGCAAGTTCTAGACCACCCTGCACTACATAGTTGAAGGTCAGCCCAAACTACATGGTGAGACCCTATTTCTAAACATATGCTTTTTATTTTGAGATTTAAGTAAATTTGCATTATTAATTTGTTTAAGTTAATTATTTGGTACAGCATCTCTGTGCAGCTCAGACTCCTTCCTGTCTTAGCCTTCCCAGTGCTGGGATTGCAGGTGTGTGCCACCACGCCCAGTGTTGGTGGTTACCACGGTGTGCCCGGAGCTCTAGAGCCAGAAGGCATGCAGTTCCGGGGATCGTGCCTGGGCCCTCACACTTGCTTAGGCTGTTGAGCCATCTTGCCAGCACCAGCCTGTACTACTTTTATTTCCAGTTTGTTGTCAGAGTTAATGTCTTCTCACCAATTTTACCAAGAATTAAAGTTCTTTGATACATTATTTAACCTTAATTTTTAAATCTTCAAAATAGCTTGTAGATGTATACAGCTTGGTTTCCTTAGCACGTTTCTTCATCTTCAATCTCAAAAGTGCTATTTTAAAAAATATATAGTACAGCGAATCGTACTGACAGTGGCATCCTTCACTTTTCTGGCACGTATAGCCTGTTAATGACTAGCCAAATTTTGTTTTGTTTAATGATAAAATGATATAGAAAAGTGATTTTTAAAATTTAATGTTATGGGCTACAGCAACTCCCTCCCCCCCAAAAAAGGCTCTTAAATGCACTGCTAACTTATGTAGTAACTATGTGATCTAGGATTGCATTTTCTTCTGAACTTTTAATTTTTCATGCCTGTCAGTCTGAGCTAGGGTCTTAAAATCATTTAACATAGGCCTTTTAAAAAATTTAATTAGCGTTAAATGAGAGCTCATGAATACTTCATGAAGTCCAATTCATCACACTTTGTTAATTCAGTATTCAGTGAATCTGAATAGCGTTTCTCAACTAATGAAACTTTTTGATCATGAAACAAGAAAAACAACATTTTGGCTATGTCAATTCAGTTTTATGTATTTGTTCAGCACATTTTAAAATAGAAAAGATGGCCAGACTAGAATTTGAAAGTTGCTGATGAGAACCATTTTATTAACTTTTAAATCAAATAATACATATGTGTACATAGTGAAAGTGTATACTTGGAGCGTATGCTCCATCATGCTGTGATTTATTCTTAATTTTTTTTCTGAAGAACCAACTTGTTAATAAAATATCAGCTTATTAGTCCCTGAGAGGAGTCCCACACACTGACAGAGTGGCCCTGGCTGAGAGAGCCTGGCCACCTTCATAACTTAAGAGAGGAATTTCAATGTGCTCTCAGTTCTAGAGGCTGCAAGCCTGAAATGAAGCCATTGAGGGTTCCTGCCCACTGCAGGTCCCAGGCTGCTGCAGGTCACTGACCACTGTGGTGGGCTTGGCAGTTGGAGCTGCTCTGCTGCTTCCGCCTCCCTGTTCGCGTGGTCTGCAGCCTTCCAGCTGTCTGCAGCATCTTCCCATGAGGACGCTCACTAGGCACCCTGGATTGGAGCTCGCAGCCCAGGGAGACCTCATCTTGGTACACTTGGGAAAACTCTCATTCCAAATAGGCTCGCATTCACAAGCATCTACAGCTAGGCCTTTCGGGTCTTTGGGGCACATAGCCCACAATAGGTACCACTTTGCATGGTATAGATACATAACACATCTGTCATCACAATACTCAGTACTTCAGAAAGTCAAGTTTTAAAAATTGAAATGTGTCATGCTTTGAAAACTATAGATTTCGATGTAGAAGCCAAGGGACTGTTAATTAACAGAACACCCAAACAGTTTCTTTAGATACTTGTTGTTTTCTCATGTTTTCAGTTTCAACTGTGCAATATATTCCATGTTTCATTTTAAGTTCTGTCTTGATTTATAAAATTTATGCACTTTCACTCAAAATAGTTAAAGCAATAAAACACTTTGTATTGGTAGATAAATTATATATATGCATGTGTGAATTGTAGTTTCCCATTATAGTACCACGGGTGCTCTCACTTTCCAGGAGTGAGTGCTATTGCTATGATTTATGATTAAGGGATATACAAAATACTTCACTAAAGAATAGTATGAATTACTAAAGAATTAAATCCAAAGTATGTATACATAGTTCCTGCTATTACAGTTCCATTTTTAAACATCAGATCTTAAATTTTTTCTAGGCATCTAGTAGTTCTAGTTACATGTTTATTTTAATCAAATAGAAAAAAAAATTCTTGTAAGTTTATCAATAACTATCTCTGAATCTATAGCAACAAAAATATTTTCATATATCTCCCAAAAGAGACCCAACTCTGCAAAAGAAAAGTGGGGGAAAAATAAATCCTCATTATATCTCTCTTAAACTCTACTATTGAGCTAGTGGAGACTCCATGAGTAAACTAGCCCGTAAGACCAGTTAGTGATCTTTTAACTTATTGTATTTTTTAAAAGATTTTTCTTCTTAGCTTTGGGTTTTTTTTCCCCCGGTACAGCTTACTTGTAAACAAAATTGTGCCAGTGTCCTTGGCTCAGAGATCTTGGAGAAATCCTGTGCGGACAGGTTCTTCACGGAGCGGTTAGTTTGAGCAGTTTTCATTGGAAGTTGGATGTAGCCTGAGTGGCGGTGGAAGATCTGAAGATGCGAAGTGGCCCTGGGTGTGGCCCTTTGCAGCATCATGAGGAACTGCTCTATAGAAAGGAAGAATGGCTATCCCCCAGCTTTCCTCTGGTTCTTGAGAGCCATGTTGTGACTTCGTAACACAATTCCAATAATCATTTAAAGACCAGGAAGATAACAAGGATGTAGCCAACTGCAATGAAAACTAATGCATCTCCAGCAGCTGGCAGTTATGCATGCAGTAATTAGTATTTCTGATAATGTCCCTACCGTATCTGTTGGGAAAGTTTGGAAATGAAGGAATGCTATTTAGTGAAATAGTCCAGAGAACGATTGATTATATTGAGTGCATTTTTCATTTCTATTGCTTAGGTGCTGCCTTTGTTAAGAGATGGAAACTGCTATGTGTCAGCATTATTGGTGTGTGATGAATTGTAGGCCTGGCTTATCTGTAGGTTGGTAATCTAGCTGCTTCACCATCTGGAACATAGATGGAGTCTCAGAAGGGAAGGAAACAAAATTGCCTCTTAGCAGCTAGAGTCAGCTGGAATCTGCCCTGCACCTCATGCCTCACATAAAGGATGCAGGATAAAGAGCCGCAGCGCCGAAGACATTTTTAGTAGCAAAGTAAAAGGATAAAGTGAGTTGGAAATGACCCGCTGACAGAATGGCACACATCCTATCCCGGTGCCTGTGGGGGGAAGTGCAGGCAGGAGACCTGCGGCAGCCTTCTGACCACAAGCAATGACTGCCTTCTTTGGTTAACCTTAGTAAATGTAAAGAAGGAAAGAATTCATGTGCGGGAATGCGGTCTCAAAAGGCAAAGCAGACTGTACTCTAGAGCAGGGTCACTTGTCCTCTGACCTTGGACGAGTGCCAAAGCTCTGGAAACGTAAGCTTCCTCAGCTCATCAGGAGTGGGCTCATCTTGAGCCTCACAGGGCTAAGCACATAGCCCGGCTGCTCTACTGTGTTTCAGCCTGTTACATCTTGTCCCACACAGGTCTCAACCGACAGAAAAGTAGTCAAAATCAAGTCTTAACAACAAAATAGTTCAGAAAAAAATAACCCCCTCCAAACCTGGGACCCTGAACAGCTCGCTGTCATATCTAGGTGGTTGGATACTTGACATGAGCAGTGACAGTGCTGATCTGTGAAGGAAATGGTTAAAAAAATAAATGGTTAAAGTCCGTTCAGGAGACTCTAAGAAAATGTACAATGCAATTTAAATATTTCCATTCCAAAGTGTTAAAGCAATAGGAGTGTGCTACTCCTGGAGATGTTACAGTTATCGGCAAAATTCACAATATTAAAACACCTTCAAGACCATGGAATCGGAATTCATTTTAGATGGCCACTTACAAAGGGCACTGTAATGTTAGAAGGGCCAGAACTTTCGAATGGCTGCCTTTCCTTAATAGGATATGGATAAACAATTATTCATAGGTGCAGGAGGGCCTCACTCCAGCAGCACCCCACTCCCCGTCTCCTGGTATAATTGGGGGAATAAAATGAGTTTGAGGCCTTGGAACGATTCTGTGCATTTCTGCTTGTTTGTTGGAGACACAGCGGAACAACAGGGTACCTGGAAAACTAGCTGCACAGCGCGGGCGGCCTCGTCGCCTCGCCCAGCAGGCCACCGTATCCAGTTACACTTTAACTGATAATGACTAGACTGTTTCCATCTTGCCCCTGACTGCTCTTACATTATTCTTCTGCATGCCGGCAAATCCTGGAGGAGGCACTGCTTCTTCAAATACGCTTTCTGCAGAGCCACACAAGTTCGCTGAAGAGGGAGATTAAATAGGTCAGGAAATCAAACGCATATTTTGGGGAATGGAAGGAAAGTGACATTGTATAGGAAGATGCTGACTAGGTAGGCAGAAAATTGAGGTAGGAGATAACACTTGGAAACAGATTTATAACTTACCCAAAGAAAAGGGATTTATGCTGAATAGTTTCGTGCAGCCTCATTACCAGTGAACCGTGCATTCCCGTGCAGCCCGGCGCGTCCTCCGGCCGCTAGAGTGGCCGGGAGTCTGCGGGGGTGGTGACTGAGTGTTGGTGGCACGCTCTGCTCCCTGCTCACATTTAGCATCTCTCACAGAGACGCAGGCAGCTGCGCTGGAACCTGGGTGGCCTCCACTGTCCAGCTAAGAGGGGCAGAACCACTGGCTGAGCCTAGCAGAGAGGCCACGGGACGTGGCCAGACTTTGGCAAAGTGAGGCTCGTGTGGAGGGGGTCCCTGGGCTGCCTCCTTCAGTGTTCACAATGTGGTTGGGTCAGTTAACACCTGGGCCAAAGCGGCGGTGTGGCTCCTGTCCCTTTTGCCCTTTGAGTTCAGTTTTTCTGAAAGCCACCAGGGGGCAGAAGCAGCTCCTTTGCTGTTTTAAAAGCTGACTTCGGACTAAAAAAAAGCTTCTCCTTTCTTTGGGGCCACTAGGCCAACATTTTGAATGTGAGCTGCATTTCCTATATATTTGATCTTTTTCAGTTTTGAGTAAGTCTTTAATTCTTCCTTCCCCATAGAAGGCGTTTGGGAAGGGGGATAGAAGCAGCAATAGGGCCTGCTAGATAGCTCAGTGGATTAAAGCACCTGATTAGGCAGACAAAGGGTTGGATCCTCAGACTGCAGTGCCAGCCCCGCCCCCTGGGGTGTGCTGAGTCTGCAATTGAGACTGGGCGTGCTGCTGTGCGCCTGTAATCCCAGCTCTTGGGAGGCTGAAAACAGGAAAATCACTACAAGTCTGATCTATGTAGTAGTGAGACCCTGTAGATCCTACATTAAATACAAAAGAAGAAGAAAGGGCCGGGGAGACGGCTCAGTGGAATATGCACTTCCCTGGTAAGCGCAAGGGCCTGAGTTAAATCCTCGGTTCTGCCAAAAAAAAGGAAGAAGGAGAAGAAGAAGAAGAGGCAATGTCTGCTGACCCTAGACTTCCTCACGACCTGAGTGGCCAGCATCTCACCTCTGCGCCCCGCTGGCGTGGCCCTCAGCACCTGTGACAGCCTTGCCACACGTCTCTATCATGCCCCCTGCTGTAGTGTGAACCCAGAGTGTTCCCTGAGGAAGGGCCTCTGTAATGGTTTGGTCACCGGCCTGTGGTGTTACTGGGGGTAGAATCTCTTGGATGTGAGGAGAAATTAGGTCACTGGGCACATTCCCTTGGGCAGATGCTGGGGCCCAGGCCTCGCTCTGGCCTCCTGCTTCCTGGGTGCCATGGGTCTGGCAGCCTCTCCACTGCCCATCTCCACTGTGATGCTCTGCCTCGCCACACGCTCCAGGTACCCTGGGCTGAGAGCTCTGAAGCAGTGAGCCAAAATAAACCTTTCTAGCGGATTTTCTCAGGTATTTTGTCAGAGCAAAGGAATTCTTACACCTTGGCCATGTTACACAAATGTCATCAGTCTCCATCTAGTCTGGTCAATGACAAGCAGGTCCTTATTCTCATCCAGCGATGTCTGAACTACACCTCCTGGTGAACCACACCTTATTTTCCAACTTGTTCTCTAGATCATCCTTCCACAAGTCCCAGTGTACCCTCTTTTTCCTATTCCTTGCAGTTGTACACAATCTCTTCAAGCTCCATGGGTTCAAACCTCCATGATCTGTAACAGGTATCAGGTGCCTTCTCACTAGACCTGGTTTATCCGCCGTCTCCTCCCTCACTGGCATTTCTTCCTTAAGGACGACCACTGGGCCATAGGAGTGGTGTGTATGGAGCTCAGGGCTCTTCCACCATGCACCTCAACTTTACTTCCTGGAAAATGGGAGGACACTCGATCTCCATGCTGGGACATGGAGAAGAGCGAGTAGCATGGGGCTGGCATGAGGACTGGGTGCTTCATCAGGAGTCACCAACCAATGTCTGGATTCCTTTGAAAATCATGCCCTGTAGATGCTGAAATCCCAGCATTCAGTAGCGCAGGCTGGGCTGTGGCTCAGAGTTTCCCAGCATTCCATAAAATGCTTAGGAAGTTTTCTAGAGAAGTGAGTCCAAAGTGGACCACATGGCACTTTGCAGGCTCTGAATGCAGTCAGAGCAACAGAAACACCCATAAATGAGAGCTGTAAATTTGAAGCAGATAAAAGAATTTTGCTTTAGAACCCAAGGAAGGTACCAGTCTGTCTGCTTCAGGTTGTGCAGTCCTAGGGGTCACCTCTGAGAAGTGTGTCCTCTGTTTTGCTTTCTGCTCATACCAAGTTCTCTTGAAACTAGCACCCAGGAAAGCGGGTGTGGGCTGAAGAGGTGCATGGAGGAGGTGCAAACATCCGGGTCTACGCAGGCACTCTTGTAATCATCTGCTCCCACGACAACGAGAGACAGGAGCACAGAAGGATGCTGTGGACAGGAAGGGCCTGTGCATGAAGAAACTGTCTGCTGGGGACATGGCTTTGCAGAGTGCGTTTCTGGCTTTGTGGGCCTATTTGTGGGCAGGCCTATCTTCGGCTTGGTGCTCATGCACCAAAACAAGCAACAACCAAAATGCCACTATGAATTGAAAATTCTTCAAGGGGGATCAGGGTACTATCTCTTTAATTTGATTTTTCCTCTTCAATCCACTTCATGAATGATAAAAAGCATTCTAGTGACGGACACAAAGGTGTTTTCACACATGCATGTGGAAAGAGCCCGCTTGAATCTGATTGAAATCCCAAAAATGGGGAAACCTTACTGATCAGCCTCTGCAAGTGCAGAGGCTTTCTAGTAGCCTGTCATGCTGGGTATGGCAGTGGTACAGCCCTATAATCCTACATTTGGGAGGAGGCTGAGGCAGGAGGATCACTGTAAGTCCAGGGCTAGCCTGCGCTACATAGAGGGGCCTTGCCTCTAAAAAAAACCCCCACAAATGACAAATACATAATCTTTCAGCTTCCACCAGGGTTTCCCATGCCCATCGGGTCTGTAATAATGTTTGGGCTGGATGCTGGCCAAGTAGGATAGAACATTCACTCTGGAGACTTCGTTGTTATTTCATTTTACTTGCTCTTAAATTCTGTTAACTCTTCCTAAATTTTATGAGACCAGCACTTTTCCTGGAAGCTGGTCAGGCCTTGAAGAGCAGGCCCAGCTGTGTGTGGTTCATCTCACTTGAGGTTTTCCTTTCAGAGACGAGTATGCCATGGCATATGCAGAGATTGCTGCACCTCCCGGAGGCAGAGCATGTCAGTCCAGCCAGCTAGTGAGAAGGAAGGGCATGGGGCACGTGGTGGGCCACAGCCCATTGGGGTGGGATAAAAATACGTCCCAGTGGTTTTATGTGTTAGGAAAGGGGATTTTTGGAAAGCGATTGGATCATGGGTTAATCCATTGATGAGGTCACAACTGAAGGTGCTGTGGGAGTCACAGCATCCCTGCTGGAGGAATCAGGTGCCTGAGGTGGGGCCTGCAGGGGAACTCCTGGGCTCCACCACCCTCCCATCCAGCTGTCTTCCACTTTCTCTTCCTGGCTGCTGTGTGGAGGAGGGCAGCTTTCCTTGGCCATGCCTGTTACCTAGATGTTTCTTTTGCCTTGGAGCCTTTACCATGAACTGAAAGTCTGAGCCCAAATGGAGTTTTCCTCTCTAAAGCTGTCTTTAAACTCAGATAGCACACAGCCCTGTGTGGCTAACACACAGCCCTGTTGCTGGCCCAGCACATCCTGGGGCTACAGATTCCACTCAGACAGACCAGACTTTAAGTAACACATGTGTACCTCATCTTTCATTTCTGCTTTTTAAAACGTTACTTTTTGGTGGTTGTTTAGAGACAAGGCCTCAGACTCCTGGATTTAAGATACCTTCCTGCCTCAGCCTCCTGGATTTAAGACACCTTCCTGCCTCAGCCTCCTTGGTAGCTGGCACTTGCGCAGCTCTTTCATTCACTTCCTGATTGACACTTTCCTACAGAGACTGCTGAGTCCCTCCTCTGTGCGCCCTCTCTGGAGCACAGGAGAAATCCTCTGGGGAGTGTTAGCAAGGAAAACCCAGAGAGGTGGCCCATGAGTTGAAATGAGGCCTAGAGTTGATTTGGGAGAGTTAGGTGCTCCTGGCAGATGGAAGGGAATGAGGCTGGGGAGCCGGGGGTTGGGAAACTTGCAGTCCAGGCTGGTTGCACTGTCCAGAGAGTGCTGGTATGACAGCTGGCAGGCCGGGCTGGCCATCACACAGAGGGTCAGTGGGTACAGTAGCGCCCATTATGAGGTCAGCAGGAGGCAGCCATGATGGGGAGGTTGATGGACCCGAGGAGCCCCCCTGTATTCCCTGCCAGAAGACAGGAAGCCTGAACTCTTCCACGAAATGGAAACAGCAGCCACCTACAAAGTCAATCAGCCAGGTTATGGTAGTCAGAGCTTACAAGGAAAAAGATTAATACAAGACGCAAAATTTGTAGGATTACTTCATAATATTCTTCTAAAGTGTCCAATACCATAGTGTGGGAGATCTGTCCATGCCCTAGACAGCCAAAGAATCCGTCTGAGGGTCTGGATCCGACAACGACAGTGTCCTGCGTGAGTCTAGGGGAAGACCTCACCCACGGCAATGTCTCGCGCGAGTCTGTATCAAGGATCTGCTCTGGGAAGGTCCAAAGGTCAGTGGTGGGAGCCAGAAAGTCTGTACCGGCAGGATGAAGGACCAGTGCCAGCAGGCTGGAGGGGCTGCACCAGGACCCGGAAGCGGTGCTGCACCAGGACTCGGAAGCGGTGCCCAAGGCAAGAACCAGGGCTCCCCAAGAGAACTGCGGCCACCCTCCGCAACAGGAGGGCCTGAGCTCCCCAGTGATGAGGACAGCTGAGTCCCTGTCTGGAAAACCAGCACGACAGGGCTCTTCAGGGAGAACCCACCACGTCTCATCTCCTCCTCCAGTTCTCTTTCTGTGTTGCTGGCAGCAATCCTGTGGGGGAGGGGGGACTCCATACGCAGAACCACGCCGGCTCGGCTCAGGGGGGCGATCCCACTCAAGCTGACCATCAGCTCACCCACCACACAGGGCAATGGCTCCAGCTAAGCTGCTTTGTTGCTCTTATCATTGCATATAAGATTCCATTATGTCACCATTATTCTGTGATTTATCTATTCTACCACTCATGGACATGTGGATCCCTAGTGCTTATCTTAGGGCTAAAAGCCACTATTTTTTTTGTGTGTGTGTGTGTCTTTTTGAGACAGGGTCTCACTATGTAGTTCAGGCTGGCCTTAAGCTCACTTTGTAGCTCAGGCTGGTCTCGAACTCACAACAATCCTCCTGCCTCAGCCTCCCGAGTGCTGGGGTTACAAGCCTGCGCCACCACACCTGGCTTAAAAGCCACTATTAACTATTGTGAATATATATATATATATATATATATATATATATATATATATATAAATTTTATGTATTTGGTACAGGGTCTCACTATGCAGCTTGGGCTCACAGTGATCCTCCTGTTTTCAGCCTCCCCAGCACTGGGATTGCAGGTGTGCACCACACACCTGGCTCAGTTGCTAGCTTAGCGTGCCCGAGGGTGGGGCTGGGGTGGCATGCAGGACTGGGGATCAAACCCTAGCCTCTGCACTCGCCAAAGCAAGTGCTTGATTTGCTGAGCTATCTTGCATGCCCTATGTGATCGTATTTGTGGTATATGACTTATTTACTATAGGGTTGAAGATTCCCTAAGAGTTGCATTTTGACATGAAAGAATTAGACAAACATGTTGCTCTGGGTACAACAGGTGACCTGGAAAGGTGATCTCAAGACAAGACCTCAGATTTTAGTTTGAAAGAAAGTATAGGAGACAAGAGCTAAAGAGCCATGCCCAAAAAGAAGGCAAGCTAAGAAAACTGGTGTGGGGCTGGGGCTATAGCTCAGAGGCACAGTGTCTGCCTGGCAAGCTCAAGGTCCTGAGTTCAATTGCCAGTACAAGAAAGAAGGAAAACTGACTTGATGGCAAACAAATGTACACACAGACAAAACAGAGGTGGTGTGGGGGTCTAGGACCAGTTTGCAGGGTAAGGAGAGGAAGAACTGGTTCTCATTCCGGTTCTGCCACTGAAAACTCGGGACTCGTTCAAGTACTCTTCCATCTGAGCAGCCAGAGGAAGAGCATGATTCCTAGGGCCTGCCTAGTGTCTGCCACGTGCCCTTGGCTTACATGGGCTCTCCCCTCTGTCCAACCTGGAGTGCCCGTCTCCTCCCTTGGCTCTGCTGCTGCTTCTCTGACAGGCTAGTCCACTCTTTGTTTTTTTTTGGTGGTGGTACCAATTATTGGTACCACCAAGGACCTTGTCCTTGCCAGGCAGGCACTTACGGTGCTGAGCTATCTCCCCAGCTCCAAGACCCTTTGGATGAGGCTGATGCCAGAAATTGTAAGGCCTCGCTTAGCTCCACCCACCTTCCTGCAAGGCTGCAGGCTCTAGCACAGGAAGCCCAGAACAGGAAGCACAGGTCTCTTTCCAGGTACCTCTCTGTCTCTGTGTCTCTGTCTCTGTCTCTCTCTCTCCCTTTCTCCCTCTACCTCCTTTAATGTGTGCTACAATCCAAACATGTCCCTGAAGTTCATGTGTCAGAAACACAATTCCTATTTTAACAGTGTCAGGAGGTGGAGTTTTGGGGAGGTGTTTCCTCGTAAATATATTCCTGCTGTTATAAAAGGACTCGGTGGAGGGAGGCTGGCTTCTTGGTTGTTCCCCTCCTCCCTCTGCTATGTGAGACACAGCATTCAAGGTGTCTTAACCTCGGACATCCAAGCCTCCAAAGCCATGAAAAATAAATTTCTATTCTTCATAAGTACTTAAAATCAAGTGTTCTGTTATAGCAGCACAAATGGGCTACAACGGTGTATTACTGTCTCAAATGCAAAACAGACAGTCTCTTTGGGGGCAAATAATGGAAGTCACCAGTGTCAGGACTCTCTGGATCTGGTCCAGAACACTACACCTTGCAACGTGTCATTCATGCTATTAAATCTGACACCAGCGCTCCATGTCCTCAGGGAATGTTGGAGCCACGCATTCCAGGCCCTGAGGGTGCAGGCACCCAGATCTCACCGACTGTAATAAGAGACTGTGGCTGCAACCAAATGCTGTTCGGAAATATAGGCGTGGATCTGCATAGCAGCGCCAGGGAGGAGCAGGCCAGCAAGAACCAGCACTAAGTGGGTCTGCATGTGTGCACATCCAGATAGATTAAAAAAAAATTTAAAACACAATTGTATTAATTCAGTACATGTGATATACAGATCAGGATAATAAATACAATAGAAATGTAAACTTGGTGGTGTTGCTGATGAAAAACAAAGTGCTCAGGACCTGGATAACTTTGTACAATATGTTCTTTCCTGCTACAGTGGCTGAAACAAATGAATTTTACCATCCAGTGACATTCTGTGAGGGGACAGATGGTTCCCTATTGGGCTGACAAAATGCTATGTCACCTAAAGTGGCATGCATTTTCTACTTTGAAAATATGGTTTCAAGGGCTGGGAAGATAGTTCAGCGGTCTAAGCACCTGCCTGGCAAGCTCAAGGACTGGAGTTCTGTCCCTGATACCACATGCTGTGCTGGCCCCGGAACTGGGTATGGTAGCATATGCCTTTAATGCCAGCACTGGGGAGGCTGAGACAGGAGGATCGCTGCGAGTCCAAGCTGCATAAGGAAACCCTGTCTCTCTCTCTCTCTCTCTCTCTCCATATATATATATATATATATATATATATATATATATATATATATATATATATTCTTCCAAACCTCTTACAGATCACCTCCATGGCTTGTAATAATCATTGCTCTGCAGCTTGGGAATGTGCAAAGCTTGTTTACTTGAATGCAGTATGGAGGCACAGCTGACTCTAAGCAGTACCTGGAACCCCATGTTACTCTCGTTTATCTGAAGTCAGGCCTTCCTCCAGGACAAAGGAAGTTCATTTTGCAGAGTGATGAGCTTAGAGTCACCTGCTGGCTGTGGCCAGCGAGTGGATGTGCAGGTCAGCTTTCTGTCACTGTGACAAAATACCCGAGAAGAAACATTTAGCGGAGGAAAGGTTTCTTTGGCTTGTGGCTTCAGAGCTTTAGCCCACATCATCTGGATCCACTGTTTGTGCACTGTGATGGGAGGGTTCAGTGGAGGAAGGCTGTTCACCTTATGAAAGCAATGAGACAGAGTCATGAAAAAAGGGCTGGGGATAAGACCTTGGGGATAATATCCCAAGGTCATGTTCTGAGGACCCACCACCTTTAACTACGCCCCAGCTCATATTCTGAAGTCTTCCCAATGAAGCTATCAAATGATGGATCTGTCGGTGGAATGACCCATTGATGAAATTAGAGCGCTCATGATCCAGGCACTTTCCGAAAGCCAGCATCGGGCCACTGCGCCCCGGCCTTTGCTTCTCGGGGACAGTCTAAATATAAATCCATGGCCGTGGGCCTGGCCCATGGACTGGCCCAGGACTTGTGGTGCGATATGCCTTGCTGGGAAGTCTCAGCCCAAGTTAGGGAGGCGTTTTGGCTCTGCTTGAGGTAAAATGCCTGGCTGCACACCTGCGTGGGTAAGTGTTCCTTTATTCTAGCATGGACCCCAGCTTCCATGTTTGTCTCCTTCGGTGGTGTCCCCAGGGTCCGTGTGTTCTGTCCCCTCTGCCCACAACACCACTCCCCTGTTGGGCTGCTCTGCAGAAGCAGCCTCCACCCCACCCTTTCTCTCTCTCTCTGCTCCTGCAGTGCCACCCATTCCTTGTCATAGCACATGCAGCCTCAGGGCCCCACCGAGTCCTCTCTCTGCTTTGCGTCTGCTGCGGAGTCACTGGAAAAGCCCTGTGCATGGATCTGTGATTAGCTGCAGCAGCCTCCTTCTCGCCTGGACGCTGCTGCTGTTTGCCTGCCCCGTCTCCCAGCTCGGCTGGTTACAGCAGGTCCCTGCTGCCCACCCCCGCTTTGTCCATCTCACCCTTGCAAGCCAGCTGATGCGCTGTCAAACACTACTAGGAAGAGGACCTTCCTTCCTGAGATCATAGCTTCTTTGCCTTTGCACGGCTTCCAAGCACTGAACCTTTTATGGTACAACTAAGTGGATAACAAAATTTTAACCTTACACCCTTTAGGGGAGCTGCTATAAAAACATCTAGGACACAGTAAACATTGTTGAGGACATAGCGAGTTTCCAACCCTTATGTACTGTTGGTAGGAAAGTAAAATGGTACAGCTGCTATGGAAGACATATTGGCTGTTCCTCCAGAAACTTAAATCAGAGCTACTATAGGCTGTAGCAACTCCACTTTTCCATATATATCCAGAAGAATTGAAAGCAAGGTCTTGGGTCAGAGAGATAGTTCAGTGGCTTAAGAGCCTACCTGGCAAGTGTAAGGTCCCAAGTTCAATCCCCGATACTGAAAAAAAAGAAAAGAAAAAGCAAAGTCCTAAAGAGGTATTGCACACTCATTACATGGTGGCAGTATTCCCATGGAGTGAGGACAGCCAACGTGTCCACGGAAAGGTAAGTGGATAAATGAAATATGGTGCGTACATAAAGGAATATTATTCAACCTTGAAAAGAAACCCTGAAGCATGCTTGAACTACATGAACCTTGAGAATACTGTGCTGAGTGGGACAAACCTGTCACAGGAGACAAATGCTGTTTGATTCCACTTATATGAGATATCTAGGGTAGTCATACTCGTGGAAGCCAAGAGCAGAACGGTGGTTGCCAGGTACTGAGGATGGGGAAAGAGAAGCAATTGTTTAGTGTGAGACAGAGCTTCAGTGTTTCAAGATAAGAAAGTTCTGGACGTTGGTTGGATAACAACCTGAATACACTGGACAGTGCCGAACTGTACTCTTAGAAATGGCTACAGCAGTGAATTTTAGGGGATGCATATTTTACTAAGACTTAAGTTTTGAGAGTCAAATTAAGCTTACCTCGGGACATGGCAGCCTAGCTGGCTGTGGTACTGTTTTGTGAAGGTATATGTCAGTGTATCTTGGGTGAATTTATCTAAAACGCTTGGCGCTGGAAGTATTTTAAATTTGGGAGGACTTTGGAACACCTGCCTAGGTTCAGTAAATTATCTGAGAGATATGTAGGATGTATGCGTAAGCACAAAACATTTACGTGTCACACATAGCTTGGGGGTAATTTTGTGCAGCATCTTTAGTGTGCCTGTGCTTGCTTGACACTATCCCATGGTCCATCTGTGGTGTCACATCCACAATCAAAAACTTTTAAATTTTGGACACATTTATGCGTCTGGATTCAGATGAGGATGCTCAACCTGTATTTGACAGAAGTTAAGTTTGAAAGAGTAAACTCCAAATCCAGAAAGCCCATGTCTTTTCTAAATATAATAAGTTTATAATATCTTAAATGTTCACTCAGATAAAGCGTGTCCAACTGACACTTTATTCTATTATTGGCAGGCACGTGACCAGCGTATCCTGTCGGTCTCAGGAGCCAAGAGCCTGGAATCCTGGGAAGGCGGATTTCAGGGTCCTCCTTGCTCCTGGAGCACGAAGGGATCTGATGGGAGTCGTTACAAGAATCTGGACGATACCTCTGCCATCTATCAGGAGACTTTCCATTCCCATTTCAAAGAGAGAGAAAGAATAATAACTAGAGTCCAGACCATTTTAATAAATACAAAGTTCCCCAAAAGGCCTACTGTTCCAGACCTTATGGCTCCTGCCAAATCCTGTAAAAATAAAGATTAAATTGTACAGAGTATTTTTTTTTTTCCTGATTGCTGTTATTTTGTTTTGCTAATGAAAGTCTCTGGGCATCTGGCCTAAGAGAGTGCTGACGGCTCCAACTTTCAAGTCCCTGCTCTCCACTGCTTAAATCGGTTCCTCCTTCCTGGGCTACATAATACTCTGCTCTGCCCAGCCCGAGCTCTGCGTTGCTCTTGAGGAGCGCGGCACACGCTCTCCTCAGCTGACCCACGGTCGGGAGCCGTCACCATGTGGAAATGCTGTCTACTAGGGCCAGGACCGCTCAGATTTCTCCACGCTTTTTAAAATTTTGTACTTTTTAAATAATTTCAAGGCTTTGGAATAATTTTAAGTGTTGCACAAAGAACCATTGTATGTCTTTCCAGAAATTAAACATTGACACAATAGTACTATTTATAGGGCATCAGATCTCACTAATTTTCCCAGTACTGATTTATATACATTTTTTCATTCTGAAATACCACTCGCTGGTGGTATTTCAGTAGCACCCATTGGCCCATGGCTGACCACCAGCCAAGTGAATCCACCCTTCCCACTCTGTCCCATTTTTAGCCAAAGAGGTTGGGAATTATAAAGAATGAGAAACATGACTCACTGGTTCCATGAATCAATCATCACCCATCCTTTGTAATAGGATTAACTTGTCACTTTGTATTATCAGTCAATATGATATATTATTATTATCATTAGTTTGATTGTTATTATTGCTGGGGATTGAACCCAGGGCCTCATGGGTGATAGGCAAGCACTCGACAACTGAGCTGTACACCCAGCCTGATAACCTATAATTATTTAAAATAGCCATAGCTAAGTGAGAAAGTTCATTTATTGCCCTTTATTTGAGTGGCATGGCTTCACAGGTATAGTAGTCACCAAGAAAGCTCCCTCTGCAGACATGGGGACTCATGACACCAACACATTGGCCACGAGGAAATACCTGTTTGTATAGGGAAATCGCTGCCACATCGGTACCCTCAGTAAGGTTAAATAAACAACCCTCAGGATACAGAGCAGTGAAAAGTGAGAACTGAGGAACAGGTTGGCACTAAGGCCGGTGGCTTGAGGGCAGAGACAGAGGCTCTGAGGGCTGCTGTGCCCCTGCCGAGCCCTGTTGGCTGCAGCAAGGATGAGGCTAGACTAAGCCTCTGACAATGCTGTGTGTGTTTTGACTCCCTGCAGTCCACACTCGCTTCTCCAGAGTTAAAGATTCCCATGGGAGGATTCCGCAAGCTTTTAGGGTTTGGAAGTAGAAAGGAGGATGTTGGAATTTCCAATTGTCCTTGTGATGTCCTTTTCCTGTCACTGCCATCTTTGTTAACGATGTGCATATGTGTGTAGAAAAGTCCTTTTCGCAGTGTCTCTGGTCAGAGTGTGTTTCTTAGCTCCAAGAAACTTTGGAATAAGCAAAGTTAGTTGGGATGGCCGCAGCCTATCACACCGTAGGAATGCCAGCCTCTTAGTTATTGTGACTGAAGTTTTAAATATGGTAGTGTTAATTTGGGGGAATTATTCAATGTCAAAGGTGTTGTTCGAGGTGCTCAGTGTTGGATCGGAAAGCAGCTCTCAGGCTAGGAAGATAGTTCAGTGGTCTAAGCACCTGCCTGGCAAGCGCAAGGACCCACGTTCAATGCCAGGTACTGTGTGCCATGCCAGCCACTGAAGCTGGAGGATGTGGGGGGCTGGAGAGTGGTGCATGCCTGTAATTCCAGCACTAGGGAGGTTGAGACAGGAGGATCACTATGAGTCCAAGCTGTGTAGCGAGACCCTGTACCAAATAAGTAAAAGATTAAAAAGAAAAAGAAAAACAGCAGATACCTTGAAACCACTGGTTTTTCTACTTATTTATTTGTTTGTTTGTGGAACTGGGGATTGAACTCAAGCCCTTGTGCTTGCCAGGCAAGGTTTTTCTACTTTTATAAAGAGAAACAACTTTTTTGGGGAGCCAGCTCATCCTGCCCTGAGGGCAGGGCTGGCATGGCACGTGGTGCTGAGGCTTAAGCCCAAGTTCCCTACACCTGTCTAAGCTTGCCTCAACAGGAATTTTAGACCACTGAACTATCTCACCGGCTCCAAGAGAAAATTTTCATAAGAAATATTTTTCTTATGAAAAATTTAAAACAAGTTGGAGACTAATATTTATATGCTGCAGGTCCCTATCCCAGAGCTTCAACTGTGGTCATCTCAGAGCAGATTCCCTTTCCCCCATTTCTCATCTTCTCTCCCTCATCCTGAGTGATTTAGATCAAACCCTGACATTGTATTATTTAGGGCTCATTAGGGAAGCAGAATCAATCATCATATTATACAAGGGATTTATGAGGTAGGCTTACAGGATCACAAGAGGAGGAGTCCCAGTGGCCACCATCTGTGGAATCTGAGGTGGAAAAACATTCACAATGGCTGCCTGTGTGCTGGAAAGCCAGAGAGTCCAGTAGTGAGCAAAGGCTCACTGCAGAGTCAGAGATATGAATCAGAAAGTGTTAGGACTGTGTCTAGCTGTGCCCCTAAAGCCCGATGTGGCCACAGGTGGGACTGCAATGAGGGTGTCAGTGCCAGGATTAACAGTGTGGATGCTGCCTTCCTGAAGGACAGGTATCCTGGGCAAAATACAAGGGACAGAGAGAGGCTTGTTGTTTATTGCTGCTGCTGTTGCCTCCTGTGGTGTCCTCTGTGCCACTCTGCCTTGGAGCCAGCCGATTATGCATTGAAACCTCTAAAAACTGTGAGCTGAAAAGAAACCTTTCCTCTTGAGTTTCAGATATTGTGTGTCAGCAGTGAGAAAAACTGAAAGTCCAAGTGTGTATTGCAAGGCTGGAGTCTATGCTGGAAGCCTGACATGTAGGAAGGTCTATTGTTTTGGACCAACATCCAAAGCAATGGTGAAGTCCAGAGCTCCTCTGGGAAAAAAAGGCAGACTTTCATCTCACCAAGCAGGCTACAGCCTTATTGGTTGGTGGCAACCACATCTGGGGCAAATCTTTCCTCCTCAGTTACCTTAGTTTTCCTTTTGGGCTTACTCATCAGCGATCCAGAGACCTACCCAGAGCTTTACTAACCTGGAGGTTCGCAGCACACAAACCTCACAGAATTAACAATCAGAGACATTTTCCTAATAAATGCTTTATTGTGTATCTTTAAAAGACACAGCCTCTTAAAACAGCCATAAAACCACTCACACTCCTCACCATATCTCCACTTTCAGCAATCGTCAGTAATTCTTTAATGTCGTTGACCATTCAGTGTTTACATTTCCTCCACTGTCTTATAATTTTCTGAGCTCAGTCAAAATTGCATCCACACCTTCCTATGCCCCTACTACTTCCCTTAAGCCATTGATTGCCTGCCTATTCTTTTTCTCTTATAGAATATCTGGTGAAGAACACTAGTTGATTGCTAATTTGTAGTTTCCCCCAGATGGTCCTGGAATTCAGCAAGTCCCTTTGGCCTCTGTGAATCCAGGGACTTAATCATAGTTCATCCCTTTGGCTAAACTATGGGAGACATGTGATACATTATTTCTATTTTTGAGATGTTAGTATCTTTTGGGTTTTGGTTTTTTTTTTTTTTTTCAGTACTAGGGATTGAACTCAGGACCTTGCGCTTGCTGGGCAAGCACTTATTCTACTGAGCTATCTTCCCTGGCCCTGATGTTAGTATCTTTTGACACTCCATGTATGTCTATTCATTCAGTGGGGTAGAAGGAAGGATTGTGACATGGCACTATTCTAAAACTGTCATCTGTTAGCTGGGATGATACAAGTAAATCCTTTTCTCTGGCTACTATTTGGTTATTCTATCCTATTTTGTATATGTTTATAGACACACACATGCATAAAATATGTACATACATGTATTTATTATCATGAATCCATAGGTTTAAACATATTTGATGGTTCTTTTTCTTGGAGCAGGCGATGGCAGCTTCTTTTGCAGCTATGGTCAAGCTTAAGGCTCGGGATTGTCACAGCAAGAGGAAAGAAGAGTTGTTGAAACAGGTGGATGACCTGAAAGTGGAGCTGTCACAGCTGTGTGTCACCAAAGTGACCGGTGGCGCAGCGTCTGAGCTCTCCAAGATCCAAGTTGTCTGCAAATCCATTGCCCATGTTCTTACTGTCATCAACCAGACCCAGGGGGGAAAAAAAAAAAAAACCTCAGGAAATATTGCAAGGGCAAGAAGTACAAGGCCCTGGACCTGGAGCCCAAGAAGACGCGAGCCATGTGCCGCTGGCTCAACAAGCACGAGGAGAAGCTGAAGACCGAGAAGCAGCGGCGGAAGGAACGACTGTATCCTCCGCTCAAGTTTGCTGTCAAGGCTTGAGCTGTGTGACAATAAAACTCGAACTCTGAAATAAAATATTTGATGGGGTTTATTGAACCCCATGGTGTTCCATCTTTGACCAGGGAGATGCAACCATGTCGTGATAAAAGATAACTCACTCATTCATCTACTCAACAGTTATTATACTGCTTGTAAGCAAGACATGACTGAATAATTTCTGTTCACTGAAAGCTCATAGTCTATATGAGAAATAAATATGTTCATTCTGAGTATGATGACGTATGCCTGTAATCTAAGCGCTGAGGGAGGCTGAGGCAGGAGAACAAGAAAGTATGAAATCTACATTCACGTCTCAGTAAGACCCTGTCTCAGAAAAAGAGGGTTGAGGAGATAGCTCAGTGGAATAAGTGCTTGCCGGGCAAGCACAAGGTCCTGACTTCCATCCCTGATACCACCAATAAATAAATAAATAAATAAATAAACAAATAAATTTTTAAAAAAATAATAAGAAAATGTCTGTAAATGTAGCTCAGCTGTTCTGTGACCCAGGATTCTATCCCCTGTACCACATAATAGCTATATTCACATGTACACATAAAAAAAATAAAGAAAAGAAAAAGAAGACAAAATCCAGCAGAAGGTAGTATCATACAAAATGTAGAAGTAATGAAGGGTTATGTTGAAGTAAAGCTGGAATGATAAATTATAAATCTAATAGGTGCCTGCGGCTCTGCTCTGCTGTCACTGTGTATGGAGATTCTAATGGTGCTTTGAGAGGGCTGCTCAACCGCCTTCCATAATGTTCATATCCAGCTAGGGTGAGAAAGGGCAAGGGAAAGGGGAAGAAATGCTCCTTCACTTTAAAGAAAAACATAGAACCCTCACAGATCACTATGTTCATCTACCAGCCACCAGAATTTAGTCATGTGGCTGAGCCTAGCTGCAAGGGAGGCTGGGAAATACAGTCTCTCAGTGGGTAACAAGGAAGTGTTGAAATCTCTCTACTCCAACAAGTTCCAAGTGTGACTGATGCTGTTGGTTCTTGGGCCGCCTGTGAATGCCACATTTTAAGGGTGTGAGGGCTCTTTGAATCAGTCTGTGAACATGGCCCTTCAGCCCACTGTAGTCTGTTTTTTTTTCATCTGTACTCTTTTTCAATAGAACGTCTCAGACTATCATGGGCATGATGGGAAGTTCACAAGATTGGTGAAATAAGCACGGGTTTAGGTGCTTGGCATTGAACTACACCCCAGCTTTTTAATTTTATTTTGAGACAGTCTCACTAAAACACTATGTTGCCCTGGCTGTGCTTGAACTGGCAATCCTCTTGCCTCAGCATCCAAGAGTGTGGGTGTTACAAGCTTACACTGTGCCTGGCTTGCAGTAGCATTCATTAATCTGCCCTTGTTATTCTCGTAGCTATTTGGGCAAATGGCTTTGGAGGATGTTGCATCTTTGCCCAGACAATGGGCCAGGGCACAAAGAGTAATTAGAAGGTTCCATACCTGACGTAATTTGTATATTATTTTGAACTTTGAGCTTTCCCTTAAAATCAGAAAGTCTGAGTAATAGAATTATTAGCATGATAATAATGAAGATGAAGAACATTATTCTCTGATGTAGAAAACAAATCACAGTAGCACCCAGATAGCTCAGCACTATAAATATTTTGATTTATGGTTCTTTTTTTCCAATTCTTTTCAAACACATTTGAAAGTGTGAAAAATTATACTTGATTCCTGCATAAATAGTCTTTTTATTTTCTGGGAAATCTAAGCACTTCAAGTCCCCTTTGAAGTATGTTATCTTTTCAGTTTTGTTAATAAAAATACAAGTGAGAGTCCTCTGGAAGCTCTCCCAGGGCAGCCAGCCCTGCTCTACTCCAGCTGCCCTGAACCTTCCCCCTGGGGATGGTAGGAGGGTATGGCTTTTCCTTGTGTCTAGAACATTCCTGGTCCCCGGGGCTGGATTTTGGATTTCTTGGCTTGTTTTGTAAGTTCAGCAACTGGACCTTTCTGCCTGGCCAGGAAGTACCTGGAGAAGGGTCTTTGCTCTCTCTCCGTGAGGTACAGTGGAGCATCTAGGACTATCACGAGCATGCCGGGAAGCCCACAAGACTGGTGAAGTAAGCACAAGCCCTTTGTGAATCATAAAGTTCTATGCAGGCCTAACAGACTACTTAACAGTGTAACACTGCTCTGGATGCTAATAATAATAATTAGTATTATTGAGCACTGCCATGCTAGGAAAGAAATCCTTTGCACAAGTTTCTCTTTTAATTCTCTCTACAATCACATGAGATTAGGTGTTATTCTCATCTCCATTTTACAGTGATGGGTACACGCCCTACTCAGGAAATTTGGTAACTTTATTGAGGGCCTGACATGATTCCAAAGCCTTGGTCTTGGGGGTCAGGGAAATGGCTCAGTGGAGTAAGTGTTTCCCTGGCAAGCACAAGGGCCTGAGTTCAATCCCTGGTTCCACCAAAAGAAAAAAACAAAAAGAGAAACACCTCTAAGCCAAAGCCTTGCTCTTTATATGGGGCATATTTAATGCTGATTCTACCATGGTATAACATATTTTGGCTATGTTCAAGGCTGACTCTAGATTTTATTTTATTTATTTTTAAAAATTTATTTATTTATTTATTTGGTACAGGGTCTCGCTGCCCAGTTTGGACTCATAGTGATTCCCCTATTTCAGTCTCTCCAGCACTGGGATTACAGGTGTACAGCACCATGCCTCGTTTGCGTGAGTACCAGGGATCAAACCCGGGTCCTCGCACTTGCTAGGCAGGCGTTTAGACTGCTGAGCTATCTCCCTGGCCCTAGATTTTATTTTTATTTATTTTTCTGTATTTAGGACAGGGTCTACAGGATCTCACTCTGTAGATCAAACTCATAGTGATTCTCCTGTATTCAGCCTCCAAGAGCTGAGGTTACAGGCGCGCCACCAAACCCAATCTTAGTCGCGGTTTCCACCTGCCCGGGTGATCAAACCCGGCTGCTGTGCTCTGCCTAAGCCGGTGTTTTAGTCTCCTGAGCTATCAGGCTGGCCCTTTAGATTTTAAAATCACGGTTATAGCTCTTTTTTTTTTTTTTGTCTTTTTGAGACAGGGTCTCGCTATGCAGTTCAGGCTGGCTTTAAGCTCACTTTGTAGCTCAGGCTGGTCTCGAACTCACAACAATCCTCCTGCCTCAGCCTCCCGAGTGCTGGGATTACAAGCATGCGCCACCACGCCCGGCTTATAGCTCATTTTTAAAGATATTTCCTAACATGGTTTTTAAAATCTAATTTTATTAATTGATTGATTGATTGATTGAAGTACTGGGACTAAACCCAGGTCATTCCACTGAGGTACACCCCAGCCTTTCTTTTAAATACATATTTTTGTTTTTGTTTTTTTGCAGAACTGGGAATTGAACTTAGGCCCTTGCGCTTACCAGGTAAGTGTGTATTCTATTGAGCCATCTCCCCAGCCCCTAAATACATATTTTTGATAGTCTGATAGATAGGTGCTGACTCATCCGGGCCTCGCTTGAGCTTGAGGTCTTCCTGCCTCTCAGAGCGCTGAGCTCACAGGCATGTGCCACCGCTCCCAGCTTCCAATTTTTCTTTCTTACAAGCTGTCTCCTGGCAGTTTCCACCCACTGCTGTCCTTATCAGTGCTTCCTGATCTGAGTTTTGTGGCTCTGGGTCTCAGCACTGTCTCTAACAGTGAGCTCCACCCCTGAACTTCTTTCTGGTTCCCCCAGCGCAGCAGAGGGGAAGAATAGGAGAGCCTGAACCGAGGAAGAGAGAAGTAGGACCAGGGCTGCCTCCTGCCACCCCAACCTCCCGCTGAGCTCATGCAATCTGTCTGGGTCCCGGTTTTCTCCCCGTTCTGCATGTTTTTGTCCAGATAATGTTTATTTCTCTCCTCCCTCCAACTTTGAAAATCACTTACCCTACAGTGTATAAAATAGGAATGCTGTGTGCTTTTCAAAGATGCACAAAAATGGAAAGGGAATTTACCTTACCCCCTCTGGGCATCTCAATGAGCATTTTTAAAGCTGCTTAATGAAGCATGGGGCTTCTTTAGAGCTGACTTGCATTCAAGCCGCAAGCATGGGGTTTTCTCTTCCCCACCCCCTGAACGGGAGCGAGGTGCTCCCTTCCCTGACTCCTCACTCCCACCTCCAAAAGAGCTCTCATCTACCACCCGCAGCCAGGCTCGCACTGTCCTCATCCCCTCGGCGCCCTCCCCCATGTCCGCCTGAAAATAGTGCTCAGAGGGAGAGAAAGGGGCTTTGGGGAGTGTGACCTGAGCAGTCAGCTTAGGCGAAGTGCGCACAATAAACTTCTATCTGGACTGAATTGTTCCGTAAAGTGGCAATCACTTCCCAGACAGACAGGCCCTGGAGGACCCGCCATTCTGCATCGTTTAATCACCGTTGCTATGGTGAAAGCCACTATTTCATTAGAGAAAGCGCTTTAACGTAATTAACACATAGTTCAGTTGTTCTCCGGAGATGGGGGGGGGGGGAGGGATGCTACAGGGCGCGCGGGAGGGGGGGAGTATCCTTTCCCCGGGGGCCCCAGAAGAAGACAACAGTCCAAACAGGGCAGGAGGGTTCCCAGGAAGTAAACTCAGGCCTGTGTCGGACGGTGCATCAAAGAGAGAGCAAGCTTAAAATTAGCCGAAAACTCAGGGTGGAATTGAGATCTTCGAGCAAAGCGAACAAAATAAAACAAGCCTCTGTTGGTTGCTTTTTTTAGTTTGAAACTAAACTAAACTCTGCAAATCTTCTTGTGAAATCGACTTTTCTACTACCCCAGGTGGTGGCCAAGGAGCGGAGGTGACTTCGAAGCAGGCCCCTTTCCCTGATTGCTGTTTTAAACTCTCTTTCACAAGGTTCTTTGCAAAACAAGAAAGATAATATTTTCTCCTTAACTGGGACATCCAAGGAAACATTCCCCAGGGTGCCTGCCTCGCTAGAGAAAGAAAATGCTAATGAAATGATGAGTTTTGATGGTTATGAAATGAGAGTTGGAGGATGAACAAGCTAAAGTTTTCTGAATCCTGGGGATCTCCCAGGATCTGAGCTGTAGCTTCATGCTTCTCTTCTTCCCATTCTCTGGCTGTGTTAGAATAAAAGAACCAGGCAACAATTTAACTCTCCACAATATTTTTAAAAGGAGAGCGTATACTCCTGCATCACATTCTAAGAAATCTGCAAAGAGGCGGGTAGTAGAAAAGTTGGCCCATAACACATCAAAGTAGCGTATGTATCTTGTATATGGACGTTTTAGATCATCCCTAATTAGCTAATGTATTTCTTTCCGCCATATTCTTGGGGGAATTCTCAAGCCTGTCCCCTGCCGCTCCTGGAGACCACAGAAAAGCAAATGACACCGAATTTTCCCTTCTTAATTAAAATGTTAAACAGGGTTAAGATGCCAAGCTTCCTCAGAGGTATTTGTTCCCCTGGTGAACTCGGAGCCCTGCCGGGGTTCAGTTCAATGGGAGTTATTTGAGTCAACACGTTATTAAGTTTCCAAATGTAATCAGCCTAGATAGTTTAATGGAAACTTTCTCCTTTCTTTTAATAAGCGTGTGGTTTGGTTAAAAAAGCAGTCAGGTTAGCTGCCCTGTGTTGCCCTTCCGTAACCAAATCACCATAGCAACAGGCAGCTGGTCTCCACAAAGCCAGCGATGCTTGGAGGGGCTGGCCCGCAGGAGCCCAGGCCCAGCGCAGCCCCTGGCAGGGCATAAATAGCCTCAATGGGATTAGAATGTTTAAGGGGCTAAAAGGCTGTGAGAAAACTTTTGTCTGCCATATTCAGCTCCTCTGCTGTATGTCTTAACATTTCCACTTGGGGCACAATGGGGTTAAAAGCAAGAGCAAATGTTTTGATGGATTCATTTTGAATTATGAATTCATGGATCCGTATAATCGCCTGTCAGTATGGACCTGCTCCTGGACCAGGCCCTCAGAGGACCAGAGGATGGTGGTGGAGCAGGCAATAGGAATAGAGACCAGGGAAGATGTTCAGCGTAAAGAATTAATTATATGGGCCGAGTGGACAGCCGCTCTGTATCTTAGAGACAGATTCAGGCTCATTTCCCTGCTGCCAGGTGTGCGGGATGCAGGGAACAGGACTTTTCCCTGACCAGCTGGCAATTATGCAAGGAAGAGAGACCCAGGAGCTTGACGGGTTAGCAGAATATTGTCCTGGTGGGGGTTGAATTGTGCCCCACCCCACCAACTCTTACATTCTGCCCCAACCCAAGAACCTCACCATATGCCTGTATTTGTAGGCAGAGTTTTAAAAGAGGTGATTATATTTAAAATGAGCCCATTAGGGTGAGTCCTAATCTAGTGTGACTGAGATCCTTATGGAAAAGGAAACTTGGGCACAGAGCAAAAAACCAAGAATGTATATAGCAAGGAAAAATACTGTGGGAGCTCTGACAAGGGGCCAACCAGAAGTCAAGGATGTTGTTTTCGCTATTTAAAAACAAACTTCTGTGCTACAGATGGCCAACACAATACATTGGTTCTTACTCTGTATCCTCCGAGCCCCACAGGTGGAGGGCCCAGGGAATCTGCACAGGGCTCCCACACTAAGTTCCACCCAGCTACCCTTCCCTGTGCCACTGAGGCAGACGTCCTGCCAGGAGGACGGGCTGCTCAGCACCAAGCAGGGGGGGATGCCCCAGCGTGTAGGTAGGCCTGGCGCATCAGACTTGGACTTGAAGACAGATGTTTCTGATGTTAATTCGGTTTTCAGAAGTGAAGATTCCCTTTGTAAAATGAAAGAATACATGAAACAATGGTCTCCTTGGGTACATTCAGAATTGAGCTCCAAGTGAGTGAAATTCTTTCAGAGACACTTTCGCAAAGGGATGTGTAGTCCACCTGTTTAGAAGATGAGATGCGGATAAGACTTTGGGGGCTCTTTCTTACAAGTTATGGTAAGGAACGGGGCTAGTATAGCCTGACTAAAGAGCAAATACAGCCTAACAGAGGACTGTGTACGTGATATAAACATATATCATATGTAATATACAGAGTCTGCTAAAAAATGTATACACATGTCAGCAGTTCTCCACAATCATGAATGCCTGGAAACCAATGGCCCCCACACTGCACACCTCTTGTGATTGCAGAGGCCAAAGGTTACTACTAATCTCATGATGTTTCAATAAATTTAGTATTAAAATATTTATACAAGTTTTTCTTTTCTTGATGTGTACATTGCTCTATACATATGAATATATATGAATACTGTACATATCCATGTATAAGTATGTATATTGTTATGCATAAACACATATGCACATATATAGATATACTGTTTTTCATAGTTGAAATCTTCATTCAGAACATTTGCAAGTTGAGAAAGATTTTTTTTTTCTTGGTTGGCTCAGGCTGCCTTAACAGTGGGTCTCATAAGGCATGTGGAGCTGGGGATCGAACTGCGGTATCCTGCGCCTGACTGCGTTTGTGTAAGCAAGCACTTAGACAACTGAGTTAACCAGCAGGCCCCCATTCAGAACATTTATTAATTGCTTGCTTTGTTTTTACTGTGCCAGGTGCTTAGAACACAAAGATGCCTGCTCTATCATGCTCGGTTCTCTAAAAGTTTTTACTTTGCCAAGGAGCACGGCAGGGATGAATAGTTACAGCGCAGAGGATGTGAACGTGCTTGAGGTGTGTGTGGCCACGTGGGTGGTTCTGCCAGGGCTGCAGACTGTGGAAACTCACATCCATCTCGTGAGGATGAGGCCCTCTACTCTCACTCAGGGCAGGGTCATCTCTTTTAGGGAGAAAAAGAGAAGATAAAGCTGCATGGTGCTAACCCTGAGCACCAGGATTATGTATATCAAAAATGTACCAATAAACTTAATTAATTAAAAAAATAAAGGATAAGGCAGAAAAAAGAAATTCAAAGTGAAGTTCAGACCTTGTTCCAAGACCTCATAGCTACATGAGCTTCAGGGTACATGTTTGCGGCACGGGACAGTCACTCATAAAACATGGTCCACAAACTGTTAGTGCATTGCTATGTATTAGAGGGTTAACACAGGCTAATTTCCTTCCCTTTGCCACCCTCCACTGAGTTTAAAGCCCGACAACAACTACTTTCACTGGGCATGGTCAAGCCCAGCTACTTATGAGGCTGAGGTAGGAGGGTGACAAATTTGATGTCAGTCCAACTAACTTAAGTGAGACCTCTTAACCCCAAGATTCACAACAATGATAATTATAATTAATTTCTTCTTCTCTTCATTGTTTCTCACGACCCTATTGTCTGCTCTGATGGTTTGTATACCTGGTAACTCCTTGACCCTTTGGAGATGTAGACAGCAGTGATGGTTTGTTGTACAGCAACCCCCACCCCATAATAAGTCCTTAATGAGAATTTGTTAGACTGAAACACATTATCAGTGTCGCTAAAGAAATGAAGAATCCATCAAAATAATAGAGAGAATCTAAGATTCAATGAAAAACAGACTCAACCAGAACAAGAAAAACCAAATGAAAAAGAGTAGCTATTGTAAGCTCACTTTAAAGTCAAAAGTATCAGAAAATTCAGAGTTATGACTCCCTTTCCCACCATAACCTTTTCACATCACACATATGTAATGGAGACCATAAAAGTTAACACGACATTCGGTAGTGCATGTTACAAACAGATTGTGCGATGTGGTTGGGTTACTGTGGCGATGGGAATCATAACTTCCAATTCCCTCATTTTAGGCATCTGTGATAGCAACAAGATTAACTATGCAATCTCAGCCGGTCAGCACTCAGAGCCAAGGTATATTTATGACAGGAGTCCAAGGACTCAAGGTTGCTGCTTAGAAGGCCTTTAACCTGCCCCGAATGTCTTGAGGTTTACCAGACTTGGCCCAAGTTTTCCAAGTGGCCATTTCAGAGAGCTATTGGAATAGATAGAGTGGTTACCCCTTAACAGAGCATTTTTGTTTCTTTACCAAATGCATTCAGGCCGGGGTTGGTGCCAGATAACTTAATGCCGGGCCACTCGGAGTTTTGGTAGAGCTGTGGCCTCAAGGACCTCACACAATGCTTGTTGGCCATCCCATGCCTGTCCCACCATGTTTTCAGAGACTGTGCTTGTGTCACGTCAAGAAGCTACCTCTCCTCATGGAAGGCAGGACATGCAATACTGGATGAAAGGTAAACTGGTTTTCCATTGCTGCAACTCAAGTCACAGGCTGCTTCTAGAGTTTGGGGGAAGGTTCTTGGGCTGGGTCTACTGGGCCTGGAAGTGAACAATTCTTTTCCTGTAAAAGATGTGAGTCTACTGTGGTAGTACAGTTTTGAGCTAGCACTCTGGGAGGCTGAGGTTGGAGGACTGGAAATTCAAGCTGAACTGGGGCAATTTAACAATTTTCCAAGATCTTGCAATCAATCAATCAATCAATGGGCTGGGTTTAGGCTTATTGTGAAGAACTTAGTTTAATATCAGTGGGGCAAATAAGTAAAATTCAATGAAAAAGTAAATAAAATAAAATATGTGTGTTTCTCAGGGCCTGGACTTTCACCAGTGATTCCGCAGGCATGGTGATCTACATTCCTTTTTGCCTTTAAAGCCCTTTACTGTGACTTCTTTCCAGGTGGAGATGGGACAAGACACTTCTCCTAACTTGAAATTTATCAGTAAGATTTGCCTCTGTGTCTTCTGCAGCCCAAGTCAACCTAGATCCATGCACCTTTCTTACTAGGCCTGTCCCCCCCCCCCACCCCGTGCCTCTGCTTCCATGCCTTAGGGGGGCCCAAAGCTCAGCTGTCTGAGGTGAGCACCATTTCCACGCTGGAGCCCAGGACTGGGTCCTGAGCTCCTTCGTAGCTGTGGCAGAGCTGTCAGAGCACCCAGAGAAGCTCTGCTTAAAAGCTTGTCCACATCAACGTGGACAGACCCAGAGCAGCTTCTTAAACACTCATGCTCACACTCACACACTTATGCTCATGGGGGCAGAGGTGTTTCGGGGTGGTGTGAGCAAGCACAGGCAGGGGTGTGGATGGATGTGGCTGCTTCTCCTGAGGAAAGCCAAGGGGAGAGACGGTTGTGGCACTTGGAATGTTTCAAGTGCCTTCATTTTATTCTCCACTTCACTTTCTTTTGGTTGTTGCTGTTGGATGCCGTTTGGTAATTTCTGTTGGGATTGCATTTTGAAAAATGGCAAATACTTTTTTGGCTATGCTTTAGAGGGAAATTCAGTGAACACCAGGGCAAGGCCAGCTGCTTGTTCCTGTGAGGGACACAGTGAGGTCCATGTGGTCCTCATCTGGGATGACAGAGGCTCAGATTCATTTTGAGCATTCATGAATAAAAGCCCTTCACATTGGAAGAATTTTGGGAAGTATAAGACATTTTTTTCTTTTTCAGTAGTGGGAAATGAACCTGGGGCCTCCATAATGAGATAATGCCCTTAGTTCTTTATTTTTTTATTTTTTAAATTTTGAGACAAAGTCTTGCTAATTCACTAAATTGCCCAGGTTGTGCTTGAAAGTTCAGTGTTTATGTCTCAGTCTTGTAGAGTGCTGGGACTACAGACACGCACTACCATACCCGGCTCACACAGGACTTTTTGAAATAACTCAAAACCAAGGGAAGAAGGCTAGTACTGTTATGGTTTGTGTCTAATTGTCCCCCCAAATCCTCATGCAGTCACTGGGGCAGACTTCTAGGGTTGGTGATTAATCCATGATCCAATGCTGAGATTATGAGTGCGAGCGACATATCCAGCCTGGGGTGGGTAGCCAGAATGCAACATGAGGGAGACAGACTTGCTCTCTGTGGCAGCTGTTGTTGCTTCTCCTCCCTCTCTGGCTCTGTCTCATTCCTGTTTTCTGTCATCATGAACTTCTGCCCTCTGCCATGTGAAACTCTGCCTTGGAGCCAGCTGGGCATGAACTGAGACCTCTACAAACTGCAAGCTAAATGAAACTTTCCATCCTTAATTTGGGGTGTTGCATATTTAGTTTCAGCAATGAGAGAAAAGTAACTGAGACAGAATTTGGTACCAAGAAGTGGAGTTGTTGCTGTGACTAAACCTGACCATGTGGCACAAGACATTTTGGGAATGGCTTATGGGAAGAGCTAGAAAAGGTTCAGAGATGTTGCCTGCAAGAGAAGTGTTGGAATGCCTTTGGCTGTTCAGTAGGGGAGGTTCTGTTAAGAGCTCAGAAGACCAGAAGGCTGATCAAAATCCTGCCTTTAAAGACCATATTTCTGTTGGGAAAAAGGACTTCATTGATTATTGGACCGCACATGATGTGTGTTGTGGCCTGGCAGAAAATTTGTCTGCATTTGCTTGTGCCCAGAGACTTTGCCTGAGACTGATATTAGACATGGTGGACTGGTTAATCTGGCAGGAGAAATTTCAATGTAGTTGAATGTTGAAGCAGTGGTGTGGCTATTGTTGTGGGCTTTTAGTCAATTTATGTTAAGAATCAAGGGCAAAGAACCCAGCAGGATGATTTATAAGTTGTGAGTTTGGCCAGAAAGGAAGCTCTAATAAAGCTGTGGAATGCAAAGATAGAGCTGAGCAGATCTCCATTGTCAGGAAGGAACAAGAGAATGGAAAGGATGGCTTGAGGGCATCAGAAGAAGTGATGAACCTCCACCCTTTGCAGCCTCAAAACTGCAAAAGTAAAAGGATGAAGCTGGGCGTGGTGGTGCAGGCCTGTAATCCCAGCACTCGGGAGGCTGAGGCAGGAGGATTGTTGTGAGTTTGAGACCAGCCTGAGCTACAAAGTGAGCTTAAGGCCAGCCTGAACTGCATAGTGAGACCCTGTCTCAAAAAAGACAAAAATAAATAAATAAATAAATAAATAAATAAATAAATAAATAAAAGGATGCCTTGAAGAAAAAGCTGCAGGACACCATGTTCCAGAATGGAGACAGTGGCCACACCAAGTTTTAGAATGGTGGCAGCAGGGAGAATTTGTTCTTCAGAATCCGGTGCAGAGTGCTCAGCAATCCAGGCACTTGACCCCTACAGCCAAGAGAGAAGGAAGCCTGACTACTCCTCCAGCTGGCAGCAAACCAATCCATGTGGCATTTGTTTCAGACACTTGCAAAACGTAGGAGTTCTGAGATTAAGAAGGCTGCCACCTCAATTTTAGAAGGCCTGGGAGGCCAGGCAGTGTGCCTCTGAGAGGGCAGTGTGTGAAGCAGACAGCAAGAAGCCTAATGTGCAGTAGAAACCCCCCAAATTTGGAAAAGCCAGGAATGTGGACCATCTAAGGGAAACTGCAAGGAGGGAGCAGAGCAGGCCTAAGAGAGAAGCTATGGAAGGTACCGCCATGAGTGCCATAGGGAAGGAGCCACATGGAGCTCACAATTTGCCACAGATTGCTTTGGATGTTCCACATGGAACTATAGTCTTAATGTTGGCCCTTCTGGATTTTGGACTTGCTTTGATCCCAATGTTTTGTATCCTGCTGTTTGTATCTTTTGGAATGATAATGTTTTTCTTGTGCCTTTGAATGTTGGATGTTTAACTTTTCATTTGTACAGGGGCTCACAGCTAAGAGTTTGCCTTAGATCTTGGAGGAGACTTGGGACTTAGGCTTTTCAGTAATATTGAAACTGTTGGGACTTTGGCAACTCTTAGAGATGGACTAAGTGCCTTTTGCATAAAGGGATGTGCATGAGTCTTTGGGGAGGGCCAGGGTTGGAATGTTATGCTTTGTGTCTAGTTTCTCCTCTAGAGCCTCATGAAGTCACTGGGTGGCTTCTAGACTTTGTGATTAACTCATGATCCAATGCTGGGATTATGGGTGTGAGTGATGCACCCACCCTGGTGTGGATAGTCTGAGTACAATGTAAAGAGGGGAGAGAGGCTTGCTAGGGACCACAGCTTCTGCTTTCCCCCTTTTTTTTTTTTTTTTGTTGTTGTTGTTGTTTTTTTTTTTGCTATTTTCTGCCTTCATGAATGGCTGCCCTCTGCCATGTGCCACTCTGCCCTGGAGCCAGCTGAAAGGGGCTGAAACTTCCAGTAACTGGGAGCTAAATAAGCTTGTCCTAAAAAAAAAATATAAATAAATAAATAAATAAATAAGCTTGTCCTTCCTTTATTTTGGGGGTCAAATATTTTGTCCCAGAACAAGAGAAAACAACCAAGACAAGTGCTTTCACACTTTTTTTCTGGTGTGCTCAGATTCATGGTTGTTTTGAAAAACAGTCCAGGAAGAGCTAGACCATGGGACAGATGAGGACTTAGTCCCATCAGGAAAGCTACCCAGCAGCCCAGCCTTCCTTCTCAGGCACTAGCAAGAGCAACAGGTAAGTGTTTTTCATAAGATATAAAAACTCAGAAAAAGCTTACCTTTTCTGAGAACCATGAAGAAGCTTAAGATTTCTCATTCAGCTCACTGAGGATCTTAAGCCCAAAGGCTAAATCCACCCAAACTTTCTGAACTTTTCAGTGAAGGCAGTTTGGTGTGGATTGAGGACACAGTACTGTACTACTGCTCCCATAGCCTGAAGGGACCCCGAAACCCAAGCCATCATTCCTGTGTGGTCATGGCAAGTGAATCCCACTTCCTGTGCCCTTAAGTATCTTCACAGCTACTTGTTTTACAGACCCTAACAATTTCTGAAGAGCTTCACTTATGATGCGTTCAGGATAAGGGGTTTGGCTATTGCACGAGCACTTAGCAGCTATACTCTGCTCCTAAAGTTTGACATCTTGGCAAAGAGGAAAGGGTTGAGACAGATATATTTTGTTACATGTCAGAGAGATCGTGAATCATTTAGGGGAAGAACAGTTGTGGTGGTTAGAGATGGTTCTATTAGGGACATGTGAGTGACAGCAAGCTCAAAGTAGACCAAAATGACACAAAAGCAGAATTTATTTCCCCTTTATAAATGCCCAGGGACGGGCAGACGACACTGACACGGCAGCTTCACAGTCACTGGCTCCTTCTAGCTGCTGATTTAACTTTTTGTACCTTAAGGTACAAAAACAGCTGCTCAAGCTCCCTCTGTCACCTTCACCTTTTGAGTGGCTGGAAGAAAACTGCATATTAAACGGCCCCTTCCATCCTGCTGGCCAGTGTAGATGTAGTTTACAGCTACCTCTGACTGCAAAGGAGACACCTGTGATTCTAAGGAACTGTCAGCTAAAAACAAATTCTCTTTTTAAATGGAGAGACTGAACATCTCTTAAAGAGAGAAATATTCTGAAATTTATCTGTACCGTCTGCATTAGCAGAATTCATTTAGTTAAAATTTGAAGCTAATAATATCAAGCCAGATGTGGTGGCTCTGGACAAGGGAGGCTGAGGTAGCTGAATTAGGAGTCTGAGGTCAGCCCGGGTGACACAGGAAGTGACATTCTATTGCTTTTTTTAATTTTTTTTGTGGAACCGGGGATTGAACTCAGGCCCTTGTGCTTGCCAGGGAAGCACTTATTCCAAGGGGAGCACTTATTCCACTGAGCCATCTCCCTGGCCCCATTCTATTGCTTTTAAAAGTGCTGTTGGAGCTGGGTGTAGCCCTGTGTGGTAGGACTTGCCGAGCTATTGTGGAGTTCTGGGTTTGCTCACCAGGGCGGGAGGGAAATGGTAGTGGTGACCCATTTCCCGTTATCTAGAGAGAATGAATGAGCCCTGAAAATGTGCCCTCCCTGTTCTCTCTAGCTTGGCAGAGCCCCCACCACCAGAGATGAGAAGGCCCATCTTGTCCGCGCCCCTCCTCCATCCACAGGAAGGCCAAAGATGTCGCTCTAAGTGTGCTCGAGGGAATTCCGTGACGGTGACTATTTGGTTTCCTGATCCCCGGGTGGTCCTGTAGGTGCAAGGGAGCCCTCCACATGAGCTCCAGGAAAGGGCCACACCTGAGAGAGAAGAGAGGTGCAGAAATGTGTCCCGAATCACTCAGATGGACAATGGTAGCTGGAACCTAAGCCCGGTTCCAAGGATTTCTGGAACATGGGAATCAAAGCGCTCTGCTGGCCTGAAAATAACAAGCCTCAGGTTCAAAGTGTCTTCTTGCTGTCCAAATCTGTAAAAATCTTCAGGCTTTTCATGATTTTCTCAGCCCAGCTTGGAAGCAATAACAAAGGCCTCACTGTCTTTAAGAGCACACGGCTGTGCTTAGCAATGGCTCAAGACGGTGCGTTTATGAGATTGGGAACTAGAAGTAGTTGCTAATTTGCTTGTATTTAACATACTAATTAAGAACGTGGAGCCATTTTTTCTTTTTAATTGTAGAAGAATCCCCGTGTGTGGTGCAGCCGTGTTTTCCAGCTCCGCTAGCCATTCATTGAATTCCCCAGGAGCACCACGCCTCCTAGGACCTCCGTGGCCCACTGCCCGGGCCACTGTCCTGGGGTGGCTGGGGCAGCCTGGTTCATCCACCCGCTGGCGCTCATTTCTCCTCTGAGGGCAGGAACTGCGGCGTGGTTCTTCGCAGGGTAGCGCTGCACCGAGGCTCTGAGCGAGCCAGCGTGTCTCTCTTTCCTTCGCCGGTTGGTCGGTATCTTGCTCTTCCCTGAAGCCCGGGAGGGAACCATCTCTAGAGCTGATTTCTGGCTGCAGAGCGAGCAGGAGAGCCCTCAGGCAATCACCAGCAGAAGGACACAACAAGGCGCTGCACTAGCTCACACAGGTTGGGGAACTGTCTGCTTGGCTGGGCCACGTGCCTGTGCCCCAGCGGCTGAGGGGCTCCTGAGAAGGGCCTTCACTGGGTGTTCTGCTTGTGAACAGGAAAACAAAGCACAGATGAGACAACTTTGTCTCTTGTTGCATGCCCAGTAGCTTGATCTGATCCATTGGAAATGAAGTCAGGCAGGTCCTAGGGGAGTTCGGGCCCCTTGTCTTCCAGTCACTGCCTGCTCTATGTCGCCCTCATGATGCCTGGTCTTTCCTGATGTGTGCTGGCAGTTGCGCACTCAGCCGTGTGGCCTGTGACAGTGGAGCGGCATGAAAGCTGGGCAGCTCTTGCTGGTGCGGCGACTCCGCCAAGGGCTGTCTCTGTGAAGGCTGCAAGACACTCACCCCTCTGCCTTGGCCTCAGTTCTGCTGCAGCATTAGGTCTTCATGGTGCGGTGGGATTTCTGCTAGATAGTTTTAGATGCAGAAGGTGGTAGCTCTGTGCTTCCTTACTTCCGCAGCCTTCGGTGACATGATCATTGCCTTCAGGGAGGGGGGCCTGTGATCGTGTCACGCTCCACTTACTCCTTAGAGCAATCTCATTTCCTTGTGAGTAAGGCCAGAGAGATGACCGTGCCTAGCACTGATGTACCCAGCAAAGGGTGGCTCAGTGTCCATGCCAGGAGTGCCCTCATTGCACTGCTTGTGGGGTGCCAGGCCATGCCTTGCCCCACAGTCTGGCATGGCCTCTCTTGCCCAGTGACCTTGGCAAGGTATGAATCTCCCCCATCTCAATGGTCCATATTGAAATCAACAGCCCTCATCTGACAGAATCACAAAAACGATGAAATGACTTAGTCCGCGGTGCTGGGTCTTAGACACACTCAGTGTGCTTGCAAATACGTGTGAAAGGCAGATTAAGCAAAAGCTCTTGCAAAAGAAGAAGGAATGTCAGTCATCAAGGAATCTTAGAAGTTTCACCTGCGACAGTGGTTCTGGGTCTCCCTAGGAAATCAGAACTCCTGTTGTTTTGCTATTGCTTCATAGACTATTGCTTAGGCTGGAGCGTGCTTAGGAATAAAAATAGAGTCTGCAGGCAATTGGGCAGATTCTAGGAGCCTCACTTAGGGTCAAATATAATGACATGTGGGAAAGATGGCCTCATAATGTTTGTTTTGGGGGACTGGAGCAGACCAAAACTTGCATGATTGGACAAGACAGACATGTTCGTAAGGGGGTTGCTCTGATTGAGAGGCCAGGGGTGGAGAGAGATGGGGCAGGGTAAGCTGGTGAACAGACTATAGGTAACACCTTGGGATAGGGCGTTGGTTATCTGTGGCAGTGTAGCAGCACATCATCCCGAAACAGCAGCTTAAAACAGCCACTGTCATTTCAGTTGTACTTTGGGTAGAGGGGTGTGGGGACAGCTTGCCTCTGCTCCATGTGGTGCTAGCTGGGAGATCTGAAGGGCCATGCTCTGAGATGGCCCGCTCATTTGGCTGGCCAGCTCTTGTGGGCTGCTGGCTGAGGACTGGCAGCAACTGGCCAAGGTGACACAGAGCTCTCCTGAAGCTGATTGCTTGGTGGGGCCCAAGCTACTTGGTGTTTAGTTTCTGCATTTGGGTACCAGAAGAGCTGTGATGAAGCAAAGAAGGATTCTTGGGCATTTTACAAGAAGAGGCACAAGACTCATTATTGAACGGGTGGCTGGTATGCTTCCCAGGCCTTGTGGGGTGCCTCACTGTCACCCTGCTTGCAAATAGGTGTGAAAGGCAGATTAAGCAAAAGCTCTTGCAAAAGAAGAAGGAATGTCAGTCATCAAGGAATCTTAGAAGTTTCAAGTCTTCCAGTCCAGGCAAGAACCAAAATCTAGGGAGCCCTAGGGGCCCTGAGGCTCAGTAGCCTGGGGAGAAGGGGGGCTGTAGAGGCTCATCAGAAGCCTTCTTTGGAATTTAATTAGATTGAGATGGTTGATATACTCTTTAAGAAGGAGCTGAGCATTTAAAATTATACCAAAGGTATTTTCCCCCAGGTCTCTGTTAGGGGAGCCATGGACCCATCAAACTGTGTGAGGAGGAAGCTCCTGGAGTTGTTTTAAACTAGTTCCGACTGGCTAGGCTGCTCTGCGCTCCGGGCTGCTGGCTATTAGCTGTCATGCAGTCTGGCTGTGAGACAAGCAGGTGAATAAGGAAGAAGTTACCTCTGCAGGGTCTGCAGGAACAGGCAGGCAGGACGCCTGCCCTATCGGAGCCCCCATCTCGGAGGCAGGCCCAGGCTCCCGCACGAAGCACTGCTTCCATGGGCCTTTTCATTGAAGTGGCATTTTTTTTGGAAAGGTTAGAATTTAATCCTCTCCTAGGATAGAGTCATTTCAGTTGCCACTGATCCTCCTGATAAATGAGACAGGGCTTCATTTTTCTTGCTACTGAGGTATCTAATTTATAAAAAAAAAAAAAAAAAAAAAAAAGCCTTCAACAATGTAATGATTTATTGTAGCAACAGGATGGCTACATGTAAGGACTCGTCTACTTTCTATTAATTTGCTCAATGAATCTCTTTCCTTGCCCGGGAGGAGTTGTGCATGCCTTTCTCTGTGGGTTTCATTAAGGCTGTTTGAAGTGATGATTGTAAGATCATTATGATGCTTTTGAAAGATGGTGGGTTTCAAAGAGTTGTGCTTAGGTGATTTATGAAGCCTATGGTCTTAATTCCTATCCTAGGCTACTGTTTTTGAGTTATGATCCAAGCAAGTGCTAATTGGTATCGCTTTCTTTACGATTCCATATCCCTCACACGTCTACAGTTCTCTTTATTCCTGCTCCCCTTCTCAAATGCGACATGTAGTAAGAAATTTAGAGTCTAGCATCATCGAAGGTGTGTAGAAGCAACATAGGAATGATTACATCTGAGTGTGAAAAAAATGGCATTATTTTACACATCCTTCCAGGGGGGTAAACTGAGCCACGGAATCTTTGTGAATATTCTAGTACAGATCACCATTTCTTTGTTTCTGTTTTTACTTAAGATAATAAGCTTGCAGTCATGTTGTGACCATACCACAGGCAGGGCTAATGTGGTAAAGAAGAAGAGAAAACTCAGAGACCAGTAAAAACTCTTGGAAAAATGTCCCCAGTTTCAAAGGATTGGGGCAGAGGAGAAGGGAAGGAGGTCAATTCTGATCCTGAGAGGTGAGATTGGGAAGTTCCACTAAATTAGAGGAGAGGGGAGGCAGGTTGGACCAGGACAGTCTTGGGAACAAAAAAGTTATTCTCACAAATTCCTAAATTGGCCTCGATTTGCAAGGAATGGTTATATTTGTATTATAATCATCTTATTCTCTACTTGACAGAGAATCTTCTAGTCTCCACTTCTGCAGAGAAGTCAAGACTAAAAGATGCCAATTACCTGGCTGAGAATACAAGTTGAGATAGTTCCAGTCCATGGCTTAACCAGCTGTGTCTCCTTGCTTGTCCTTCTTGGCCTCAGGGTAGAAAAGATGGCATGTGTTGTATTGTATGGACCCTAAGGGTCTTCTCTGTCCCCTTGGGCTAATACACTGCTCACATACAGGCATTCTGGAACTTTCTATAGCAAATACTTCATTAACTGAGTCAAGTGTTTCTTACCAAGTTCTTGAAAGAGGGTAGAATGACAGTATGGGACACAGTACAAATGATGAGCCTTTTGTCTAAACCAATATTTTTTGATGAAGTCAAAATGAATAAAAAACATGCAGAGAATATTCTTTTCTGCTGCTTAGGAAAAATTTTTTAAGAATTAAAGTGGGAAAAGCTATAGAAAAATATACTGGAGTAAAAAAGGCTCTTGCACAGGCAGACATCCTTAAAATACTGTGTCATTTTGCACTTAGGAGCCATTGAGGATGCTGAGTCTGCTCATTTCAGCCCAATTAACTGCTTTTTTATCCAAACTCACCTCCAAGTCATTGTGGCCCTCAGACGCACTCAGTGGCCCCGCTCTGTGGGGGGCTCTGAGCAGGCAACCCCTTCTGTGGCCGCCTTCTTCAGTTTTTCTTTGGAATGGTGCTTTGTGTACGAGGCAGTGGCTGGGGAGATCCCCACCAAGTCAGGAGCCGTATCCCTTTTCATTTCCAAGTCCTGGAAGCTTCCAGCCTAGGAGTTCCCTTAATTAAGGAGATAAGATTTCCTATCATCTTATGTAAGCTGGAAAGAATTTTTCAAATGGGACAGAAGAAGGGATTATGTTGTTACAGTGTTTTCACTTTTTAGCACACACACACACACACACACACACACACACACACACACACACACACATCACTGTTGTAGAAAGCATAAACTGAAGTCACAGCCAAGGACTCTTCCGGTAGGAGCCCCTGCTGCCCAAAAGGAGCCTCTTGATAATAGCTATAATCATGGACGTTAAAGCTACATGTCTGTGTGTGGATGCAAAACTAGCTCTCCCTCAGGGCTATTTTAGAAACCTAGACTAGCAAGAGGTCCACAGCATATAGCATAACATATGAGAAGTGGGAGTTGTGCTTAGAGAAAAGCATCTTTTGTTCTTGCTCCTGCAATGGAACCCTCCTGGAGAAGCCAGGCAATGTGTGTGTTGGTTGCTCTTTCAACAAGTGGCCACAAGGGCGGTTTTTAGCCTCGCTTTCAAGGGCAGCTGTTTGGGACTCTCCTAGCTGGAGGCAAAGGTCTTACCAACCTGCACCATGCCTGTGGGCAGCAGCCAATTGGTGAGTAGACAGCGAGCGAGTAGCTTTGGCAGAATGAATCTTCCCTCTGGACCACTATTCTTGTAGGGCCCAAAACTGGGAATGATGCTGTGCTTTAAAATACTTTATATTTTTTAAAAACTTAAATTAAAATACAGTATAGAAGGAGACCATTCTAACATGGCAACAATAAATCACATTAGAAAATAGCACAGACTCTTCTAAGTGCAAAGCCTTAAAATTGTGAGGTGGAGAACTCTGTCAAAAAAAAAAAAAAGCAGGAAACAAGCAAACTTTTAGGGCTGGAGAGATGGCTCAGCAGAATAAGCGCTTTGCTGGTAAGCATAAGGGCCTGAGTTCAATCCCCAGTTCTGCAAAAAAAAAAAAAAAAAAAAAAAAAAAAGCAGAACTCTGTCCTCCAATATTCATGTGTTGGGAACTTGATCCCAATGCAGCAGTGACGGGAGTTGGGTTCTAATGAGAGGTAACTAGGCCATGAGGACAGAGTAGCTAGACCCGTGTCATGGCCACAGGTGAGGCTTCCTTGCAAGGGAACAAGGTTGAGCTCCCTTTGCCTCTGTCTCACTCCCTCTTGTCCCATGCCCTGCACCATGGGATGATGTGGCCGAAATCCCTGGGGCCGGTGTTGGCCTCACTCCTTTGACTTTCCAGAACTCCTGTACTGAGAACCAATAGTGCCCTGCTCATTACAAACTCCTTGCTCTCAAATATTCTGTGATGGCAGTGCAGGGCAGACTAAGACAAACGTCTCAGTATTTCAGAATAAGTGGAAGCAGAAGGCATTTATCTTAGTGCCCTTGGGTAGAGTAAAGCCAAAGCTCATCTAGGATGGGAAACACAGCATCAGCTACAGTGAGAGGCAAGATCGGTCTCACCTGGCCTTCCCCACACTGCCCAGAATGCCTTTACACCCAAACTCTGCTTCATTTCCATCCTTGAAGTTTTTATTTTTGCTCACGAGAAGGCTGTACAGCTCATGAAAGGACTTGCCCCTCTGCCTTCTCAGAAGCAAGTCAGGTTTATTCCTCCCCCTAGCAAATACCAGGTAAGGAGTTTAACAGACAAGTTGGGGGACCAGAGAGTATGAGAACAAAGTACTGATGTGATGGGCATAGGCCTCCTGGGCGTAAGAAGCATGCGCTATTTTTCCTGGAAGGACAGGCTTAATTTTAGGCATCCTACTAATAAGCACATGAGAGTTGCCTGGTCATTGTGCTCCTCCATTGCTTGGGAATATGGATTTCTACACGGCCACCTGCACCTATTCTCTAAGACCCTCACCGATGTCCATATGTAGATAAGCCTTTGCCCAGGTCATCTGTAGGGTGCTCAGCCAGCAGCCTGTGTAAGGGTATGAAGGGAAAACCCTTGGGCTGATTGCTTCTGCTGGACTCAGTTTTATGACCCATATTTCATCCAGGCCTCTGGCGCTTCCAGGGTAAGAAGAAACTTTGGGGCTGCTGCATGTCTATTCCTTTGTTCCTTACACAGGATCCATGATTAATCAATGCATTGTACATGAGTGGGGCCTCCACTTCTTTGGGCAAATTGAACTGAGTTGGAGCTATAAAAGCAGAACCATAAATCAGTTGTGTTACAATGACAAAGTTCTTGAAAGCACCTAAAAGCCCTGTACACATTCTTCCTAGTTAATGAGCAATGAGGTAGAGCCCCTGTCATTGGCTTGGTGGAGGCCAAGTTAGAACCAGAAGATGGATTTGCTAAAGTCAGTCATGCAGGAAAGTCTATGCCAAACAAAGGAACACAACCAACTTCAAAGACCTGCCCCTTCTCAGATACAGCGCTTTGTGGGCTGGAGAATTCATGTAAGAGAACAGTTGGGCCTGCTGTGAACTCAGCTGTGGGAACCTATTTTGCACATATCCAGGGAAAAGGACTTTCTCTTTGAAACTTGTTTGACAGCTCCTCCTTGAAGTGCTGTGTGCATCCTAGGACATGATGGAAAGCTGGTCATGGCCTCCTCTTCTAAAGATCTGGAGGCTGGCAGGACCTACCTGTCTATGGTTCCCAGGTAGTTTAGAACAACCCTTCTTTGGCTATCCAGGTTTTCACAGTAGGTGAAAGTAAAACAATTCTTGCTGATGGTCTGAAAACCTATAGGGGTTTCTCTTTCCTTATGAGATGAGGTGCCCCAAGGTTGTGAAACAGAAGGAAAAGGGGGGAACCCCAAAACACCAAAGCATTTGATCTTTGTGTGTGGGTATGTATCTCTGTGTGTATAACTCTAGGTTATTGGACTGACTTTTCTTACCACATTTGTAGGCTTACCTATGAACTATATCATCTTTAAGTTCTTTAACTCTTCTTTCAAGAATGAATCTTTTTTTACTAATTAATAGGCTGGGCACATCACCTACCACATTGTTCTCTTCAGTGCGGTCAATAACATGAGGTCCTCATAAGACAAGAACCAAAGGGATATAGGGATTTTGTGGCTGTTCAGGAGAAAAACTCCCTAGAATATGTATCACATTTGAGAAAAAGTACTAACCTAAACCAGAAATGATTTAAGACAAAAAAAAAAAAAAATGTGTTCACTATTTTCCTCTTAAAATGCAAAACTTTTCCCTCAAGTCAATGACTTCTAGTCACATATTTCATTGGAGAAGCAATGTGGCAAATGGGTTAGGATTGTACAAAACACCCCAGGCTTGCACGCATATCCTACAGTGTGTGCTCTGTGCATGTGGGGATCCCTCACATCAGGAGCCCCACTGCTGAAGATCACACATCTGTAGTCTGCTCTAGGAGTCTGGGCTGCACAGTGGCCCCCAGTGGCACCAGAGACACTGACTCATCTGGAGCTGAGGTGAGGTTTGAGGTCCTAAACCAGAGGTCACAGTGCAGAGAGATGGGCACGCTGAGCTCCACATTGCTCTTCTCAGGTCCATCTTACTACTAAAGTTGATGCTTTTGCTTCATTCTGGTTCCAAAGTGTCTGATCTGTTCTGTGTTGCACGCTGTCTGGCCAAAGTAGCCTTAATATCTTTGATTTCAAGTAGGGACACTTTTGTTTGTGCCACATCCTGATCAGGTTAAGTGGCTCAGGTGGCTGCCGCCACTGCTGTGACTTGTTCCTGGTGGTTCCCATGTGTAGAAACTCAGAGAAAAGCCTTACTGTTTGTTTCTTGACTTTCAGTTCTCATGGGAGATCTCTCTTCAAATCCTTTATGAAGTACCCAGATTAGCTCATACAGGCATCCAGGAAAGCACAGTTCCCTCAAAAAGAGCTTCTTAATCCTGGGCACTGAACTATGTGAAGTCTATGAAATCTGGGTGTGATCCCAGAAATGTAGGAGGCTGATGCACAAAGATTAAAAATTTGAGCCCAGTCTGGGCAACTCAGTGACTTAGATCCTGTCTCAAAATAAAAAATGGAGAGAACCAATATAGTAAAAATGGCCATACTTCCAGAATTGTTATACAGATTTAATGCAATTTTGATCAAAAGTCCACCAGAATATCTCACAGAACTAGAGGAAACAATTCTAAAAATCATTTGGAACCAGAAGAGACCTAGAATAGCAAAGGCAATTTTGGACAACAAAGGCAAGGCAGGAGGCGTCATATTCCCTGCCTTGAAATTGTACTACAAAGCTTATGTAACATCATGGTACTGTCAAAAACAAACAAATAAATGAACAAACACAGACCTGAAGATCAATGGAACAGATAAGAAGATGTAGAAACTACTCCAGATGTACTCAGCCGTATTATCTTCGACAAAGGGGCCAAGCACATTCACTGGAAGAAAGACAGCCTCTGTAACAGATGATGCTGGAGAAACTGGCTCTGCATATGCCAAAGATTAAAACTGGACCCATATCTTTCACCATGCAACAAACTTAATTTGAGCTACGTTAAAGATGTAAGTATTAAAACAAACATTATGTAGCAGCAGATAAACTACTTATGATAAAAAAAATTAAACAAACATTAAAATGTGCTGGAAGATAGAATAGGTAAAACTCTTGAAGACATGAGTGTAGGCAAAGATTTCATGGATAAACCCCAACTGCACGGGAAGTATCACAAATAATCAACATTTGGGGCGATTAAAAACTTTTTGCACAGCAAGAGAAACCACCACAGAGGGAGGGGACAACTCACAATGTGGAGAAAAGCATTCGCCAACTGTTCTTCAGACGAAGGATTACTATCAAGAACATATGCACAACTACAACAAAACAAAAAAGTCCTGCCAAATTTAATATTACAGTAATAAAATTGGCATCTGAGATGAATATACATTCCGTAGATGAAGAAATACAAATAGCAAATACATATAGAAAAAGGTTCAATATCCTTGGTCATCCAAGAGATGCAAATTAAAACAATACCAAGATACCATGTCACCCCAGAAACGGTGGCTATCGTCAAGAAGTCAAACAACAATGAACACTGGGGGAGGTTGTGGAGAAAAAGGAGCCCTGCTCCACTGTTGGTGGGAGTGCAGACTGGTGCAACCAGTGTGGAAATCTGTGTGGAGATTCCTCAAAAAACTAGGATTAGCGATTCCATTTGACCCAGCTATTCCCTATCTGGGTTCCTTCTCAGAAGAATTAAAACACCACACCACAGTACACCCATGTTTGTAGCAGCGCAATTTGTCATAGCTAAATCGTGGCAATGACCCAAGTGCCCATCATCAACTAAGAAATGGAGGAAAAGATGCCTTTTTGTACAATGGAGTACTACTCAGCCACGGAGGAGGATAAACTGGAGACTTGTAGAGGTAAATGGATGCAACTCCAGATCATACTCATAAGTGAAATAAATCAGATGCACCTGTGTAGGCATTCTACATCTCTCCAGTGTGAGCAGTTGTAACAGTGAATAGCCAAAATGCACAATAGATACTGTGAAATGGGAAAAAGTGTTCAAAAGGAAAGAGAAACTAGGGTGGGGGAAGGAAAAAGCAAATATATATATATATATATATATATATATATATATATATATATATATATAT